>JAJPUD010005848.1:94832-137731 GCA_023553655.1 Myrmecobius fasciatus
TTCCTTCCTTCCTTCCTTCCTTCCTTCCTTCCTTCCTTCCTTCCTTCTTTCCTTCCTTCCTTCTTTCCTTCCTTCCTCCCTCCCTCTCTTCCTTCCTCATTCTTATCTTTTCTTATCATCCTTTCTCTTTTGTTTTTCCATAATCATTGCCATCTAGATTCCTGTTTGGCAACATCCCAAGGACCTGCCCAAATTTCCCCTCAAAGACAAAAATGTTTAAATGCTTATTGGATTGAATTCTACCCTTCCCACTTTCTTCTTTCATCACTATTCTCCCATCCTTTTCCTTTGTGTTAACACCACCCAAATTTCTGATTTTCTCTTCCAAAAGCCTCCCCACTCCTTTTCCTAAAATGAGAAAGATTAAATTCATAGAGTAAGAAAGACAACAGCTACATTAGGTCTCTCTAGACACAATATAAGGATTGCTATGGAAAATGCACAAAAATGCAACATCCTGGCTATATCAGCTTATTTTGAAAACAGTAACTTGAGTGTGTAGAGATTTTGATTCTAACAATTAGATTTCACCTTTCACAAGCATAAGTCTAGACTGCCATCTCTGCATTTGGCACATACTGAATCAAAATTTTATTTAAAAAAGTTTTGTGTATGAGCATACTAATGGACTGGTGAAACTATGATTTGATTCAGTGATTCTGGGAAACTATCTGGAACAATACCCCTGAAAGTGCATACTCTTTGACCTAGCAATATTTCAATTAGATGTGTGCCAAGAAGATCAAAGACAGGGGGAAAGCATTCATATTTATAGCTGTACTTTTTGTAGTAAAAAAAAATTGTAAAGAAAGAACCTAAAACAAAATTAGTGTCCATAAATTGGGGAAGAGTATGTGGAACTATAGAACCAGAATCCTTAATGTTTGTTGTGGCCTAGACTAATGTTGTGTTTGGCATTCTGGTAGTCTACAGACCTCTTCTCATAAAAGTGTTTTTATATTCACAAAATAAAATACATAAGATGACAAAGGAAAAGAATTATTTTTAAATACATGCAATTGTTCCCCTTTTAAGTTTATGGAACACTTCTACAATCAAGAGACTCCAGGTTAAGAACACTTTGACTAGACAAACAGAATCAAATGGGCCTTCTTACATATCATCATTGGGTTAATTTGCTTTGTTTCCCTGTATATATTTGTTACAAGGGAAGGTTTCTATCTGGGATTGGGGAGATGACTTAATAGGTATGAAAAGAAAGAACATTAAGAAAATATTTTTCTTTGCACAAAATAAAGAAAAAAGCAGAAGGGGAATAATCCCTCCCACTGAAGGAAAAGAGGGCTGGGGAATCAACAGAATTTAGGAGTCTTTTGTTGTTGTTGCTGTTTTGCTGAGGCAATTAGGCTTAAGCTACTTGGCCAGGGTCACACAGCTAGGAAGTATTAAGTGTCTGAGGCCAGATTTGAACTCAGGCTCCCCTGACTTCAGGGCCTGTGCACTATCCACTGGGCCATCTAGCTGCCCCAGCACTGATTTGTGTGTTACAATAGACACTAAAGTTGATAAATTGTTTTCACTAAGTTTAGCATTATTATGCTTAAGAAGGGATGAAATGATCCAAAGTTGAGATGTAGTAGGCCAAAATTTTTACTCCAAAATGGAGTCCAGTTGTAAATGATCCCTGTATTCCCTGCCTGGTTAAATAGGGAAATCCAATCTCAAAAAAAAAAGGAAAAGAAAGGAAAGGAAAAAGAAAAGAAAGGAAAGGAAGGAAAAAGTATAGGAAAAAGGAGGAGAAGAAAACAAGAAGATAATGATAACAAAAGTAGAGCAATTTTGTTACTACCTTCATGCATTTCTTTTTTTTTTCTTTTGCGCCAATTCATTTATTTATTAAAGCTTTTTATTTGCAAAACATATGCATGGATAAGTTTTCAATAATGACCCTTGCAAAACTTTCCATTCCAAATTTTTCCCTCCTTCCCTCCCACTCCTCCCCTAGATGGCAGGTAGTCCAATACATGTTAAATATGGTAAAATATATATTAAATTATATATATATATATATACATATTTATACAGTTTTCTCGCTGCACAAGAAAAATTGAATCTAGAAAGAAAAAAAAAACCTGAGAAGGAAAACAAAAATGCATTTCTTTTAAAATGACATCATATAATTATATAAATATATATGCATATATTGGACTTAACACATATTTCTATCATGTTTAACATATATTGGACTACTGGCCATCTAGGAGAGGGAATAAGGGAAGAGGGGAAAATTGGAACACAAGATTTTGCAACAGTTAATGTTGAAGAATTATCTATGTGTATGTTCTGAAAATAAAAAGCTTTGATAAAAAAAATAAATAAAATGACATCATAGAAGTTCAGTTTCTTATATAATTCTTTGCTGTCTCTGAATTTGTGTTTTTGATTTACTTATAAAATATTTTTTAAAAAATCTGTGTAATATTATACAGTGAAAACCACCTTTTGACTTAATAATAATTATAGCTGCTGTAGGAATAAAATAGATCAGCTATCTTCACCAAGTCTAGCACCAGGATGGTAAACCTCTATCTTCCTTGGTTTGTATACCTAATCTATATACTTATATAGCCAGGGTTGCAAATAAGTGAAAAAAAGTTTAAGAAGCCTTGTAATAGGTGATACAACACATGGGGAAGGTTTTAGCAGCAAGCTAGATGGAAAGGTCCCATGATTCTTAGGGTACAGCTAAGGTCTTTCCTTTACTATCTTTTACACTGATAAAATCTTATCTGTTTCTGATATTGAATCATTTGACAAGGCCAAGGACTTTGGTGGCAGGAACTTTCAGTAACTATAGCACCTACATCTTCCAAGGATGATGGCTGAGGGCACTAGGCTAGAATCATTACTATTCCAAGTCAAGGTCAGGGAGTCAGGATCTTGGGCTGTCTCCATCAAAGTCAGAAGGGAGAAGAAGGGGGTTAAGGTGGTTTGAATTCTGTGCCACATGCTGCATCCTGTTTCTACCATAAATGAATATAAATACTTTAAAGAAGATGGTAAAAAATGAGTAAAAACAATAGTTAATTAAGAGTGAGGAAATCTGGATTCTTATCCAAGTTCTAAAACCCTGTAAGTTCATGAGTTTCAGTGAGTCTCCTATAAAACGAGAGGGAGAGATTAATTTCTAAGAGGCATTGTTTCTTTAAAATGATATGTCTTGGGGCAGCTACTTGATATAGTAGATAGATTACCAGCCCTGAAGTCAGGAGGTCCTGAGTTCAAATTTGATCTTGGATACTTAACACTTCCTACTGTGTGACCCTGGGCAAGTCACTTAACCCCAATTGCCTCAGGAAAAAAATAATAAAATAAAAATAAAATTATATGTCTTTATTCTTATCCCCAAGTCTGGATATGATATTAAAGTAGGGTATTAAAGCAAATACCCAGCTTGTATTCAAATATAACCACTTACTGAGCCTGTGATATTTTGTTAAATAAATTCACCTAATGTTAGTTCTTCATCTGACAAACAAGGAAAGGGGGAGAATTAGAGAGTCCCCAAGGTCCCTTTCTGCACCAGAATTTTCTGATTCCTTGCATTGTTAATATCTCTGTATCTCCAAGACCCCAAAGTATCTGAGTAAGCAGAATTGTACATCAGAATGGTCCTATTGTTTTTTTTTTCCAGAAAGATCATTATCTCTAGAGTTAATAGTATGATATTTAACCCAGTGAAGTATATTTACAGTTGCTATTATGCAAAAATATTGAACTAAGTAATAATAGGTTCTTGCCTCAGCTATTTATGATTCTGGTAATATATTATATGCTTCACTGGCTTCATCTGATGGCATCTCTAAGCTGCTCTGTTTGGTGCAAGAGCTGGAAGCAACAACTACTCAATGCTGATTTGCTGCTAATGAAGAAAAAGAGCTCGGGCCCAAATGACCTTTACTTACCCAGAGTGCATTTTAATTTAACAAAATAGGATTTTCTGGGAGCTGGGAGAATGTGGGTTTGACTTGCATGTCTCCATTGTCTTGTCCCAGAGCAAGAAAAGGGAAAATAGATAAGTAGGCTGGAGATTGCTCTCTGAGGGTGCCTTGGCAGGGTCTTAAGTTGGCAATTGAAATTTATTTCACCAAATTACATGGTCCTACCCCCTCCTCCAGAAGCAGGTCACCCTGATTATTTGTATTATTAGGTTCTGTATACATATTCATCACATTCCTACCCATCTACCTCCTTGTAAAACTGTTTTGCTTTGGCTCTGAGCACAGATTTGCATTCTACATAGGCAGGCAGCCTGGGGCGGTAATCTGATAAATATTATTCCATTTGGAGAAGTTAAAAAAAAAAAGCAACCAGTTTATGTCTTCTTTTGCCCTTTTGTCTAGCTCCTGCCCCTCAAATGCTTTGGTTCATATTAAATATTCAGGGGGTCAGCGTAGCAACAGAAGCTATTGAGCTACTCTTTTTGGGGGTGAGAGCCTTACCTAGGAATTTTTGTACCTGGAAATAAGACCCTACAACACCAAAGCAAGGTGCAAGGAAGAATTCAAGCTGTGGAACATTGGATTGAGATCTTCCAATACAATAAGTTTTTATTAAGGGTCTAGTATGTGGAAGCTTGTGGTAGGTGAGGGCAGTTTGTACCAAGGTGTCAGAGGATGGAAGGGGGCATTTGTGAGAGATTTTATAAAGGTAAAATCCACAGGTCTTGGCAACAAATTGGATGTAGATGTTTAACATGTATTGTGTTACTTGTCTTCTGGGGAGAGGGTGAGGAGAAAGGAGGGGAAAAAATTGGAGCACAAGATTTTATAAGGGTGAATATTGAAAATTATCCATGCATATATATTGAAAATAAAAAGCTTTAATTAAAAAAAGAAAACAGAAAAAATGAAAAAAAACAAAATTGGATATAGAAGGTGAGAGAGAGTGAGGAGTTGAGGACTTTTTCTAGATTGTAATTCCAAGGAACTGGCTGGGAAAATAGTGGTGCCCTTGACAGTAATAGGGAATTGTTAAGAGGGGAAAGTTTTAGAGGAGAGGGAAGAAGGTAATGAGTTCAGTTTGGGACATATTAAATTTAAGATATTTTGGGGATCATCCAGATTGAAATATTTAATAGGAAATTAGAGACTTAAAACTGGGAAGTCAGTTGAGAAGTTAGGTGAGATAAGTAGATTTGAGAATCTTGAGCACAGAGATAATAATAGAATTTCTAGGAACTCATGAAGCCAAGTGATATATGAATATACATGAAGAAGAGTAGAGGATCCAGGACTGAACTCTATGGGACAACCATGTTTGGTGGTCTTGGCCTAGATAAGGATATAGCAACTGAAGAGTGGCTAGATAAATAAGTAGAGCAACAGTAGAGAGTTGCAATTAAAAAAAAATAAGAGAGACTATAAAGAAAAAGAGATTATTGGCAGTATCAATGGCTGCAGAAGTCAAGGAAGATGAGGATTTTGAAAAGATCATTAGATTTAGTAATTAATAGTTCATTAGTAATTTAGGAGAGAATGGTTTCAGTTGAATGATAAGTATTGGACTGCAAAAAGTTAAGAGAGTTAAAGGTGAGGAAATAAAAATAGACAGTTTTTTTAAAGGAATGGATTTTTTATTTTAAAAGTATTTTTTTCAATTACATGTAATGACAATTTTTAATATTATTTTATAAGATTTTTGAGTTTTTTTCTCCCTCTCTTTTCTCCACTCCAAGAATGAAAAGTAATTTGATATAGTTTATATATGTACAATCATGTAAAACATTTCTATAAGTCAAATTGTGAAAGAAGAAATAGAACAAAAGGAAAATACAATGAAAAAAATAAAGTGACAATAATATGCTTCTATCTGGATATGGATAGCAGTTTTCATCATGAGTCTTTTGAAATTGTTGTGTTTCAGTGTATTGCTGACAAAAGCAAAGTCAATCATAGTTAATCATCTCACAACATTGCTTTTCTATGGACAATGTTCTCCTGGTTCTTCTCACTTTATTTGTCATCAGTTTATATAAGGCTTTCCAGTTTTTCTGAAAGCATCCATTTATATACCACAGTTTATCTAACCATTCCCCAGCAGATGATGATGAGAATCCCCTCAATTTTTAATTTATCATTAGATGGTATAAATATTTTTGTATATATATATATATCTTTTCCCCTTATTAATGATCTCTTTTGGATAAGACCTAGAAGTGTATTGCTTGGTCAAAGGGTATGCAGTTTGTATAGCAATTTAGTGTTTGATAAAACCAAAGACCCCAGCTTCTGGGATAAGAAGTCATTATTTGACAAAAACTGCTGGGAAAATTGGAAACTAGTGTAGAAGAAATTAGGGCTTGACCCAGATCTAACACCACATACCAAGATAAGATCTAAATGGGTTCATGATCTGGATATAGAGTGATATTATATGTAAATTAGAGTAATGTAATATAGTTTACCTCTCAGACCTATGGAGATGGAATAAATTTATGTCCAAAGAAGAACTGGAACTCTTAATTGAACACCAGATAGATAACTTTGACTATATTAAGTTAAAAAGTTTTTGTAGAAACAAAACCAACGCAGTCAAGATTAGGAGGGAAGCAATAAATTGGGAAATCATCTTTACGTTTAAGGGTTCTGATAAAGGTCGCATCTCTAAAATATAGAGAGAATTGACTCATATTTATAAGAATTCAAACCATTCTAGAATCAATAAATGGTCAAAGGATATGAACAGACAATTTTCAGAGCATGAAATTAAAACTATTTGTAGTCATATGAAAAGGTGCTCCAAATCACTATTGATCAGAGAAATGCAAATTAAGACAACCCTGTCAGATTGGCTAAAATGACAGGAAAAGATAAAGACGAATGTTGGAGGGGATGTGGGAAGGCTGGGACACTGATACATTGTTGGTGGAACTGTGGACGGATTCAGCCATTCTGGAGAGCAATTTGGAACTATGCTCAAAAAGTTATCAAACTGTGCATACCCTTTGACCCAGCAGCATTTCTATTGGGCTTATATCCCAAAGAAATCATAAAGGAAGGAAAGGGCCCCACATGTGCAAGAATGTTTGTGGCAGCTCTTTTTGTAGTGGCTAGAAACTGGAAACTGAATAGATGCCCATCAATTGGAGAGTGGCTGAATAAATTATGGTACATGAATATTATGGAATATTATTGTTCTGTGAGAAATGACCAACAGGACGATTTCAGAGAGGCCTGGAGAGACTTGCATGAACTGATGCTGAGTGAAATGAGCAGAACCAGGAGATCATTATACACGGCAACAACAATACTATATGATGATCAATTCTGATAGACATGGCTCTCTTCAACAATGAAATGTCTCAAACCAGTTCCAATTGTTCAGTGAAGAAAGCCATATACACCCAGAGAGAGGGATGTGAAATGTGGACCACAACATAACATTTCCATGCTCTCGATTGATATTTGCTTACATTGTGTTTCCTTTATCTAATTTTTCTTTCTTGTAGATATGATTTTTCTTGCACAACAATAAGTGTGGAAATATGTATACATATATTCAATTTGTCAACTTTTAATATAATTTACATGTAGTGGATATCATGTCATCTAGGGGAGGGGTGGGGAGTAGGGGGGGGAAATTTGTAACAGAAAGTTTTGTAAGGGTTAATATTGAAGAAGTACCCATACATATGTTTTGCAAATAAAAAACAAAAACAAAAACAAAAACACACACAAAAAAAACGGTATGCAGTTTGATTCTATACCCTTAAGGCATAGGTCCAAATTGCTCTCCAGAAAGGTGTTCATGACTTCATCAACAATTAATGTCCCAAATTTTCCTACATCTTCCCCAGCATTTCTCATTTTCATTTTCTTTCATATTAGCCAATCTGATGGTTGTGAGTTGGTACCTTAGAGTTGTTTTAACTTGCATTTCTCTAATCAATCAATAGAGCATTTTTTCATATGACTATAGATAGCTTTGATATCTTCATTTGAAAACTCTCTTCTTATCCATTTATCAATTGGGGTATGACTGGTACATTTATAATGTCAAGGAGTTTACTTCAAAGTCAGGGATTATATTGAGCTACAGTTAGCAGGGCTATATTTATCAAATCAAGATTTTGTGAGGAAGAGGGAGATATGGGAAGACTTGTAGGAAGCAATGAAGTAGAGAGATCTCAAAGAGATAAAGTATCAATAGAGTACCAAGAGAAAAGAGAAGAGGACTCTGGAGAGAGTTTTGGGAGTATCTATGGTTAAAGGTAGGGCAATGATAATACAATAAAAGAAAGTGTGGATGATCAGTCAGATGGAAGGAGAAATAGAAGAGCATATTATCTTTTTTTATTAAAGCTTTTTATTTGCATAACATATGTATGGGTAGTTCCCCAGCATTGATCTTTACAAAGTTTCCATTACAAATTTTACCCCCGGTCCCCTCCCCTCCCATAGATGGCAGGAAGTCCACTACATGTTAATAATGTTGAAATATTTGACATGTTGTGCAAGAAATATCCTATCTACAAGAAAAAAAAGAAAATCAGAGAAAGGCAACACAATGCAAGCAAATAACAATAGAGATCATGAAAATGTTACGTTGTGGTCCATATTTCATAACCCTCTCTCTGGGTGTACATGGTTTTAGAAGAGCATATTATCAAGGAAACTGGAGGAGGAACAAACATTCAGAAGGGATACTCTGTTAAAAGTTCAGAAGCTGGAGAGACATGAAAAAGGATGGGGACTGAGAACAAACTATTGATTCAGCAATTAATATATCCTTTATAACCTTGAAAAGAAGGGTTTCAGTTGACTGATCAGATGTGAAGCCACAGTGCCAGAAGGAACTGAATGAAAGAAAGAAGGGCAAGGTATACAAACACCTTTTTCTTAAAAAAAAATTTTTTTTAAGCTACAGCAAATAGACTAATTCTCAGACTTTATCTCTGTGCCCAGAAACCCTGCTCATCCCCAGTTTGGGTAAAATATGCCTACAGTGTCAGAGCAAAGGTAGTTCAATGAAAGTAGGAAGAGATACCTGACTTTACCTTCTCCAAATACTCAGATCACTTGATTTTTAAGACGTGGCCCCTGAAATCCAGAATTATGACTAGGAATATAGAAAGCTTTCTCCAGGATAAGCACAGAAAACATCTTCAGTTGGGAGGAGGGCATCATGTTATGTGGTGAGAGAGATCCCAAATTACCAAAAGCATATGCTAAGGAGGCTTCTCTTATATCTACAACTCTTCCCCCCACAGACACCCAGAAAAAGGGAATTGATATATCTGGTAGATCTGAGTACTTCTTGATAAGTAGGTGCTCAGGTTAATTGTTTCTTTATATGTGGCACCCAAGAAACTTGATTATTTGGTAGTAGGTATTGAAATTTATAGCAAATAGATTGAAGCTTTGGGGGACTAAAAGAAGGCTGCTATCACCCTCCCTAGCACCTACCAAAACCTCAAAGTATAATGGTGTGAGCTTAGGGATGATTTTGTACAACTTGATTTTATAGAGAAGGAAACAATCCTCTCAGTGAGAATACACGAAATATCCATAGTTTCAGAAGCAGGATCATTCAATTCTTACTAAAATTTAGGTTGAGATGTTTTAAAGTAAAAGGTATATATATTTTCCATATACATATTTTTCTATATTAAATATTTGACATTGAATATCAATTCAAAAATTTCAACTTATTTAAAAACAATTTGAGGTTGAATTCATTAATTTCAATTCATGAAAATATAAAGACTACTCCAGCTTCTCCAAAACTCCATCAGAATTTTTTGTCTGTTCATTTTCATTTACTTCCTCCCTTCCCTGTGGCTATGGATAGTATTGTACTGTATATTTTTTCCCTTGAATTATTTTATAAAAGTCTTCACAGATTTCTTTGTTTTCTTCATAATTGTCAGTCTCCATTATATTTTGTTATTCCATTTCACCAATATGCTGAAGCTTTTGTGAACATTCCCCTACTATTAGACACTTAGGTCATTTCCAATTTTCTGCAAAATAATACTGCTAAGAAAATCTTATTGTTTGTTTTTCATAACACTTTCAAAAGGATATATTACCAACAATGGAATTATTGGTCCAAAAGGCATGATTATTTTTGTAACTTCTGGTTGATTATGTCAGATTGTTCTCCAATAATATTCTATGAGTTTAAAATTACATTGAATCAAATGGAGACCAAGACTCATACTTTGACATTAAAGACTGGAAGGAACCTGAGAGAGGACCTTACCCAATCCTCAGATTACAGAAGAGGAAATAAAGAGCCAGTATTAGTCAAAGTACTAGAAACCAATTCTTCTGGCTCTCAGAAGGTCAAATGTTGTCTCCCTCAGGAGACAACCATGAAGGCATCCAGGAAGTTTTCCTGCAATATGTACCTGGTCTCATGATTTGGGATGACCCTCTATGCAAAGAGGGAATCCCTGTTGTCTTCTCAGACAAATGCTCAATGTCCCCACCTATGCTCCTTCAGAAAGTTTATGACATTTGGAAGGGCAAGTCTTTGTGGGAAAGAAAACTCTTGAGAATGGGAAAGAGATCTCTGGGAAGCTCTGTCTCCCACCCTTGCCTACTCAAAGTGAAACCAATGTGTAAGTAGGAGAGTTTTGTATCCCTAGTACCAGTCTTGACTACAAAGGGAGGCAATGGAGATCTAGTCCTGGGGAAGCATCCCCTCCTTTGTTGGGAGGGATTCAATAACCCAAAACACTCAGCCCAGAGAAGTAGCATGGTATTATTGCAGTCAGAAGTCAGAAAGACTTTAGTTCAAGTTCTCTCTCAGACACTACAGTTTGTGTACAGTTTCAAACAAGTCAATTTTTAAAACTCTCTTAGCTTCAACTACAAAGCACATAGCATAGTGTCTGGCTCATAGTAAATGCTATAGAAATTTTGTTATTATTTCCTCAAAATCCCCTCTTACACTTTTGCTTCTCTGTAGATAGATAATGGGGGAGAGTGGTCTCTTTCTTATCCTTCTTTCCCCAGACAGCATTTGGGTTCTAGCTACTGAAAGTGAAAAGATAAACTTACTAAATAGAAGGACCACCAGAGCTAGCTGTTAATCTAGGTCACCCCTTGGGTCCTGCCAGGGGACACTTGAACCCAGCTACTACCAAATCAGGAGTATATTTCCTCCTCTTCTCATAATTTCCTATTACTACTTCTTCCTGGATACCACTTTAATTCCCCAATATTAATCTCTGGGCTATCACCACCACTAGTCTCCATCCTTATTTTTTTCCTTAGAACAAATATCTATTTTGAGTGAGCTATTTGGATCTCTTGCCCTGAAGCAAACAAATCTTGATGGGGCAATTGCCTGCCTCAGAACAAAGCTCCTATTATCCTGTCCTAGTTGTACCTCTACCCCAAATTTCAGTATTGGAACCCCTTTTGGTACTGTCATTAGTCTCTCCCCTCTCCTATCAATCTTCCACATGGCAGTCAAAACTTTCTCCTTAAAGCACAGGTCTGATAATGAATGTCATTCCACTATTCAAAAGTGTTCAGTGGTTGTAAACTGAACAGGATGAATTATAGTCTATTACTAATCAAACATTTATTAAACTCATACTATGTGCCAGGTAGCATGCTAAGAGCTGGGAATACAAAGAAAGGTCTCTGACCTAAAGGGGTTTACTTACTAAAGTAGGAGACAACACCTAAATAAATAGGTAAACACCAGATCCATACAGAGTTGATGGAACCCTAAACCTTAGAGGGAAAGTCTTTAGTAGCTAGGGGAATGGGCAAGGTCTCCTGCAAAAAGAATCATTTGATATTTTGCATAAATAGAACAAATAATAACAAAATTGATCTGGAAGAACAGAAGGTCAAGAATTTCAGGGGCATTAATGGGGAAAAAAAAAGCAAAGTAAGGTGGCTTAGCTGTACCACACCTAAAACTATAATATAAAGCAGCAGTTACCAAAACTATTTAGTACTGGTTAAGAAATAGAGTAGTTGATCAGTGAAATAGGTTAGGATAATGCAGTCAATGCAGTAATCTAGTGTTTGATAAACCCAAAGACTCCAGCTTCTGAGATAAGAAGTCATTATTTTATAAAAATTGCAGGAAAATTAGAAAATAGTATATTAGAATCTAGACACTGACCAGCATCTAACACCCTATATTAATATAACATCAAAAGGGGTTCATGACTTAGACATAAATAGCGATACTGTAAGCAAATTAGGAGAACAAGAGAGAGTCTCTTGTTCTCTCAGATATATGGAGAAAGAAAGAGGTTGTGGCCAAAGAACTAGAGAATACTGTGAAATGCAAAATGCATAATTTTGATTATATTAAATTAAAAAGGTTTTGTACGAACAATACCAATGCAGCCAAAATTAGAAGGGAAACAGAAAACTGGGAAAAATTTTGACATTTAAGGGTTTAATAAAGACCTTATTTCTAAAATATGTGGAGAAATAACTCAAATTTATAAAAATGCAAGCCATTATTCAATTGATAAATGATCAAAGAATATGAACAGACAGTTTTCAGACAAAGAAATTAAAGCCATTTCTAGTCATATGAAAAAATTGCTCTAAATCATCACTGATTAGAGAAATGCAAATGACAGCAACTCTGAAGTAATACTTCACATCTCTCTTATTGGATAGGATGACAGGAAAAGAATGATAAAAGTTGGAGGGGATGTTGGAAAACTGGTACACTAATGCCTTCTTGGTGGAATTGTGAACTGATTCAACCATTCTGGGGAGCAATTTGGAACTATGCCTAAAAGGCTATGAAACTGTGCATAATATACCCTTTGATCCAGTAGTGTCTCTACTTGGTCTGTATCCCATAAACATCATTAAAAAGAAAAAAGACCCACATGCACAAAAAAAAAAAAATGTTTGTAGCAACCCTTTTTGTAGTGGCAAGGAATTGAAACCTGAGTGGATACTCATCAGTTGGAGAATGGCTGAATAAATTATAGTGTATTAATGTTATGGAATATTATTACTCTATAAGAAATGATCAACAGGGTGATTTCAAAGACGCCTGGAGAGATGTACATGAACTGATGTTAAGTGAAGTGAGTAGACTTGTGATGGAGAGAGCCATCTACGCCCAGGGAGAGAACTACGGGGACTGAATGTAGATCACAACATAGTATTTTTACCTTTGTTGTTGTTATTGTTATTTTCTTGCTTGTTTTTTTTTCTTTCTCATTTTGTTTCTCCTTGTTGATCTGATTTTTCTTGTGTAGCATAATGAATGGAGAAATATGTTTAGAAGAATTGTATACATTTAATTTATGTGGGATTACTTGCTATCTAGGGGAGGGGAAGGTGAAGAGGGCAAGAATAAATTAGAACACAAGGTTTTGCAAGGATGAATGAGAATTATCTTTGCACATATTTTGAAAAATAAAAAAGCTATCATAAAAAAGAAAAAGAGACTCAGAATTCAAAACTATATTATTGTTTCTGTATTTTTGTTATGAAAATTGAATTTCTGCAGAAGGGACAAAATATTTTCCAATACTATGCGTAGAAGAAAGCATCTAACAGCTGATGCAGAAAATAAAAGCAAGATGCATTTAAACTTATGAAAGGATCATTTGAGCTGTGCCAGATCTAAAACAATATTATAAAGTAGCGGTCATCAAAACTATTTCGTACTGGCTAAGAAATAGAGTAGTCAATCAGTGGAATAGGAAAGGATCACAGGACAAAATAGGCAATAACTATAGCAATTTAGTCTTTGATAAACCCAAAGATCCCAGCTTCTGGGATAAGTACTCACTATTTGACAAAAATTGCTGGGAAAATTGGAAATTAGTATGGAAGAAATTAGTGCTTGACCCATACCTAACACCACATACCAACACAAGATCTAAATGAGTTCTTGATTTAGACATAAAGAGTGATATTATAAGCAAATTAGAGGAACATAGGATAGTTTACCTCTCAGACATGTGGAGAAGAAAGGAAATTGTGTCCAAAGAAGAACTGGAACTCTTAATTGAACACCGGATAGATAATTTTGATTATATTAAATTTAAAAGGTTTTGTACAAACAAAACTAATGCAAACAAGATTAGGAGGGAAGCAATAAATTGGGAAATCATTTTTCCATTTAAGGGTTCTGATAAAGGTCTCATTTCTAAAATATATATTGACTCAAATGCATAAGAATTCAAGTCATTCTTCAATCGATAAATGGTCAAAGGATATGAACAGACAATTTTCAGATGAAGAAATTAAAACTATTTCTAGTCATATGAAAAGGTACTCCAAATCTCTATTGATCAGAGAATTACTAATTAAGACAACTCTGATTGTCACCTGTCAGATTGGCTAAGATGACAGGAAAAGATAACGATGAATGTTGGAGGAGATGTGGGAAAACTGGGACACTGATACATTGTTGGTGGAACTGTGAACGGATCCAACCATTCTGGAGAGTAATTTGGAGCTATGCTCAAAAAGTTAGCAAACTGTGCAAACCCTTTGACCCAGCAGTGTTTCTATTGGGCCAATATCCCAAAGAGATTTTAAAGGAAGGAAAGGGCCCCACATGTGCAAAAATATTGTGGCAGCCCTTTTTTGTAGTGCCTAGAAACTGGAAAGTGAATGGATGACCATCAATTGGAGAATGGCTGAATAAGTTATGGTATATGAATATCATGGAATATTATTGTTCTATAAGAAACGACCAGAAGGACAATTTCAGAGAGGCCTGGAGAGACTTGTATGAACTGATGCTGAGTGAAATAAGCAGAACCAGATCATTATACAAAGCAACAAGACTATACGATGATCAATTCTGATGGCTCTCTTAAACAATGAGATGATTCAGGCCAGTTCCAATTGTTCAGTGATGATAAAAGCCCTATATACCCAGAGAGAGACCCGTGGGATCTGAATGTGTATCACAACATACCATTTTCATGCTCTCTAATGATATTTGCTTACATTATGTTTTCCTTTTCAGGTTTTTTTTCTTGTAGATCTGATTTTTCTTGTACAGCAATATAGCTGTATAAATATGTGTGTGTATATAGATAGATAGATAGATTCGATCTGTCACATATTTTAACATAATTAACATGTATTAGACTTCCTGCCATCTAGGGGAGAAGGTGAGGAGTATGAGAGAAAAATTTAGAACAGAAGGCTTTGCCAGGGTCAATGTTGAAAAATTACCCATGCATATGTCTTGCAAATAAAAAGCTTTAATAAAAAAGGGATCATTTGAATTGAGCCTTGGAAGAAGTCATGGATTCCAGGAAACAGAGGAGAGGAGTGAGAGTTTCCAGATATGAGGAGTCATAAGTATAAATGCTTGGTTAATATTGTTTGTGTAGCACAATAAGCAAGCTAGTATATCTGGAAAGAATACACAGAGAGGAATAAAGTTTAAGAAGACTTGGAAGGATAGCAGGAAGTCATATAAAATGATTTTCAGTGCCAAACAAAGGCTTGATAATAGAGAACTCCTTAGCTGTTGTTTATAATTCTTTTGAAATCTGTATCCAATCTGCCTTTTAGTCTACTTTTGGATCTTACCTTGTCTTCCTCTGCTTTCATAAATTCACAAATTACTCTACCTCATCTTTACTTCTCAAAAGTTTTCTTTTCCTCCAGTTTTGGCTTAGATGCTATTTCCCTTCATGAAGTTTTCCATGGTATCTTGAATTATCAAGGTTTTTTTTTTTCCATTCCTTAGAGTACTTTGCCCAACCTTTCTTTTATCTCTTATCACATTCTATCTTGTAGTTGACCTGGCATATACCTGTTATATTTCCAAGGAAACTATAAGCTTCCTGAGATCTTGAGGAATCCTTTGAAAGCATACGTTACATTTCATCTTTATATCCATAAGACACTTAAGGCCTGAACAGTCCAACATGTAACAATAAGCCTTTATAGAAATGAATTCTGTGTCTTCCAACTCTTGCCATTTAGCCCTAGGCACCTTCAGATTTTTCTGACCTCTGCATGGATAGCTTTTCATGTCCCCCACTTATGTCTGAATGGAAACTGTTTTTCTCTCTGGCACTTAACAGGGTCAGTGTAAAATAACTAGTAGAATCAAGTCAACAAGTATTATTAAGCACCTGCTATGTACAAGATACTATGCTAAGTGCTAAGAATGAAAGGAAATACAAAAACCACCCTTTTTCTCAGGGAGCACAACATAAAATGGAGGAATAAATATCAAACTATATAGAACATGTATATATATATAATTATATATACAAGGTAAAATGAAGAAAATCAACTGAGAAAAAACACTGGGATTAAGGAAGATTGAAAAAAAGACTTCTTGTGGCAGATAAGATAAGATTTAGATAAGATTTCCTTGCTTGAAGAAAGCCAAGAAAGTAGGGAGATGTATAACAGAGGTTAAATTTTTTGTGTTGCAAACTCCTTTGGTAATTTTAACCTATTGACTTTTTCTTAGAAGAACATACTGAAATACATAAAATAAAATAGAATTGCAAGGGAAGATATTTATATTGAAATACAACTAACACAATGTTAAAAAAATAAACAGAACTTCATGGATCCCACAATAAGGCCCAACCTTTCTTTCAAACTACCCTAGTAATGATGACAGTTTTAAGAATACTGACCACATTTTCATGTATACGAAGTAAAATAGAAATATGTATAAAATTATTTTATATTGTATACATATATATATGCACACACACACACATACATTTGTTCTTAATAGTAAACATTTCTAGGGCATAGGGGGAGAAAGAAAGGAAAAAAAGAAATTTACATAACTTTTATATATTTAAAAGGAATAGCAAGTTGTACATAATAGATTTGCAGTGTCATGTCCAATCATCTTTTATTATAATATTCTATGGAAATTTTTGTTTTATTCTATAAATTAAAATGAAAAGTAGTCCATGTCATATACAACATAGAATTTTCAAGTTACAGAGTTTAAGAACCTAAATTTAGTCCCAATGTACAAGCCTCCAAGCCTTAGTAGAAGTAAATAGTCTCATTCTTATTGAATCCTCCTCTAGCTCCATCGTTAGCCCTAACTCAGTGACTAACCACCTTTCAGACTCACAAATAAATTCCCACATCCTTTACTTGCCATGATGTAAACATGGTTTTTAATCTCTTTTGAATTTCATGACTGGTGCCCTCTCTAATACCTTTTCTTACCAACCTCTGGAATCAGACCTCTTCAGTTTTCCATATTATCCAGACCCTCACACTTTCATGAGTTATCTTGGCTCTCACACACTCTTTTTATGTCCCTTTTCTCCATGAAAGTGTTCTCTCAGCACCCCCTATTCAATTTATAAGCCCAATAGATAAAAGGAGGTTCATTTCATATCATGGCCCTTTGACACAAACACCTGAATTTATTTATCTCAGCCTTTTATTTTCCCAATATACATGCCCAAGCCAAATGACTTACCATTTTCTAAGCCCCAGAGGACTAAAAAAATGAACAAAAACCTCAGTCGATGCTGTTCATTTTTCCATAGCTTTTATACCTTTGGAACTCTACCCTACTTTAAATTAACAGCATCTCCCCTCTGCAAACTGGCTTCCAGAAAATGGATGGTTTTTTTTCATATTCTATTCATTTTCTCTTGATTATATATTGCTTTGTGAGCATCAACTCTTTTTGTTGTAGGTTAGTCAAAGTTAGAAAGTCTTACTGCTGGCGATTTATATATAATATTTGATAAGATATTGAGGATAAAGCCTAACAGCTTTTCTTTATTTTTGTTTTGTTTTGGTTCCACGGCTCCAGATCATGTATGACTGTAGATTTCATTCACATGGGAGACCCAAGGGCTTTCTAATTTGGGGAAAAACTCAAGACCCTAAAAGAAATATAGTTTTACAAATTGGCAGAACTTTGTCTCTCACCCCAAGAATGGGATTAACCAATGAGAGTTTAAGCAGGAATTACAAGGAATTTATAACTCTAAGATCATTGTTTGTCTGGAGCAATGATTTATAGTTTGGCCCTAGATTTAGTAATTTGGTACAAAGCTGTGAATGCTAGAAGTGTAGTACTTATATATTTATTTATTTTTCTTTTTATTTATTTTTTTTAATTTTTTTAATTAAAACTTTTTTATTTGCAAAACATATGTATGGGTAATTCTTCAACATTAACCCTTACAAGGCTTTCTGTTACAAATTTTTCCTCCCTACTCCCCACCCCTCCCCTAGATGGCAGGATATCCACTACATGTTAATTATGTTAAAATACTTGACAAATCGATTATATGTATACATATTTCCACACTTATCATTGTTGTGCAAGAAAAATCATATCTACAAGAAAGAAGAATCAGAAAAAGGAAACACAATGCAAGCAAACATCAATAGAGAGCATGAAAATGTTATGTTGTGGTCCACATTTCACATCCCTCTCTCTGGGTGTATATGGCTTTCTTCATTGAACAACTGGAAGCGGTTTGAAACATTTCATTGTTGAAGAGAGTCATGTCCATCATAATTGATCATCATATAGTATTGTTGTTGCTGTGAATAATGATCCCCTGGTTCTGCTCGTTTCACTCAGCATCAGTTCATGCAAGTCTCTCCAGGCCTTTCTGAAATCGTACTGCTGGTCGTTTCTTATAGAACCATAATATTCCATGACATTCATATACCATAATTTATTCAGCCATTCTCCAATTGATGGGCATCCATTCAGTTTCCAGTTTCTAGCCACTACAAAAAGGGCTGCCACAAACATTCTTGCACATGTGGGGCCCTTTCCTAGAAGTGTATTATTTAGCTGTTCACTTGTTTTAAAAAATAAATAAATAAAGACAACTAACATCAAAAACATAACAAAACAAGCAAACAAAAAAAAATGTGGCTCCTAGACTCAAGTTGTTAATTTCTGTTTAGCTTATTCTAGTTTTTAGGGATTCCATTTCTTGAGCAAGGGTTATTATTTTCTCTTCTAATTTACTCATTTTCTTTTCAAGTCTCTTATTTTATTTGTTTTTGTCTCTTGCTTTAATCTGTCTGAGTTTTCATGAATCCTAGAGGAATTTTTTTTCAAGTCTCTACTTACAGTTTTTAATGAAGTAAATGTTCTCCTTTTTTTCTAGATTTACCATATTTTTATATTGTTATAAATTTTCTTTGCTTTACTCTTCTCTCCAAATTAGAGTTTATGCTTATCCCCCATACCTACAATGTACCCATTCCTTACTCTGCCTTAGATGGTGCTTCCCTTTCTGCAAGATGCAGATAAAGCATGACCTTTTACATATAATCTTTTCTGACGCCTATGCAATTGTTCTTTTCCATCCTAACTCATGGATTTATTCTCTTTTGATTTATTCTACATATACTCACATATGCAGTTGTGTCTCCATTTAGATTTAAGCTCCCTAAGACATATATTGTATCCCTAGCACCTTGCATAATGCCTACTATAAAGCAAGTGCTTAATAAAGGTCAATTGATTAATTGGGTTGAATTGGCCCAAGACTTAGATTTCAAGACAATCAATGCAATATCTGGGACCAAGCTTAATTATAGTTTTCAGATTAGTGAATTTATGTCTGTTTTAGAATTATTCTCATTTATTCAAGTTGCTCAAGCCACGGTGCCCCTTTCATTTTGAACTCTGTATAGGAAATGCATGTTGAAGGTTTTTCATAGAAGTGAATATTCTGAGATGTAAGAGAAAGAGGCATTAAAAATAACAATAATCAAAACCCTGACTTTAAAAAATCAGAAAATAACAAAAAAAAAAAAAAGAATAGAAAGAGAGCAAGAGGAAAACTAGAAATTCATCTGTCTGCTTTTCCTACCCAACCCTGGCCCCAAGGGAGAACTCAGCTTCTTTGGAAACCCAAGCAGTACCTTCCCAGTAATCCAGTGTGTCTCGAGATCAACCTGCAAAGCTTAGCCTGGTAAAATATTGTTGCTGAAATAGGAACTGGCAGTCTCATTCATTTTGAATAAGTCTAAAACACAGAATCACATTTTTTCTCAGGGTTTCAGATTGCATTTAATAATTCTTATGCGAAATCCCAAATCAAAAGAAAAACCTATACAAGATTAAAATCTTATGCATTCTCTCTCTATATATAATAAAAGGAGAGAAAGTTTTAGTTTTGTTTTTTCTACATTCTGCCCCCATCTAAGGTCTGTTCCATTCTATAACACTGCCTAGTAATAGACTAGGGCTACTCCAGATCACAGATACACAGATATGCAATTGTTTTATGTTATAGATGAATTGGGCTAATGCTATAGTTGTATAAGATCAGAAGGACAGACGAGAAACCTATATGATATGGAAAGAGCTGCTGGTGGTGAGCAGAACAAATTTTGTCATCCATTTAATCCACATCAAATACCTAGGCAAAGATACAACCCAGGAATTAGCTTGTGGGAATCTAGACTTACAGAAGTAAATTTTGCTTTATGGTAAAGCAGAATTCCTGAAAAGCTGTAGATAACCTGAGTTTCTACCCTTCATTAGAAATGGACAGCTTAGTTTCCTTGCCAAGATCCTTGTATAAATGTAGCTTTTCAAAGATACTTGACCTTCATTTTCCATTAGTCTTTAATATCCAGTGACTGACAAATATTTTAGAATTTCGATTGGGAAAAGATCTTAGAGATCATAGAATCAGAGATTTAGAATTAGAAGGGAATTTAGAGGCCATCTAGTTCAACATGCTCATTTTACAGATAAGGGAATTGAGACCCCATGAGATTAAATCTCTCATCCATCTAATAAATCCCAGTCTCTTAAAGAGTCAAACCCAAGTCATCAGGCATAACAATACAGACTTAGAGCTCAGTATAATCTATCCCAAATTTCTCATTTTACAGAAGAAGAAACTGACTCAAAAATTAATGACTTGCCACAAGTCCCATGCTACTTATGACCTTCCAATGCTATTTCTATATCATGCAGCCTTTTGTTTTTATATTTTAAGTTCTAACTTTCCCAATTCCCCTATCCCAAGTTCCCTTTATAGTTAATGAACTATAAACAAATGTTCAAAGACAATAGATAAGCAACTATTCAGGGGACCTCAAAAGCTAAGTATTTTTACAAAGTGAAGAAACTTTTATAAATCCTAATTTATTGGTTTTTTAAAGGTAGATATTCCATATTGATTATTTTAAATAACAATCTGTTTGAATATCTTCATCTGTGACAATTCAGCTCCTTAATGCTCCAAATGGTTAGCTGACCACGATTCATATCCCTAAAACCAGAAGTAGGTGAATAAAGCTTTCTGACAGAGCATCAACAGGTGGTTTGTATATAGAAAGGAAAGCACAAGGTGGAATTCATGATTCCTCCCTGAGGCAACTCCCATCCCTCCTATTCATCTCATAGTCTTTCAGAGACCTAGAGAATAGCCTTCCACAGTCACCATCCTAAGAATTCTACTGACAAGCTGCTCTTCTCCCATGGTTCATTTCTCCCCCTGCTAAAACCATTGTTGAATCAAGGACTCTTACTCCAACTCTGGGGAGGAAAGGAGAGCTACATCTACAATGAGGCTGTCCTCCTACCTTCAACTGAATTTGCCCTCATCTCAATTTCAGCCAGCTATATTTTTGCCTCTGAGTGAATAATATACCCATATTGAAATACATAAATCCAGTTCTCTAATTCTCAGTGCTCTTTGCAGAATTACAGCCTGTATACTTTAGATTGATTTCCCTTGTCAATCCATGTCAGATAGACTTTATAGATAAGTGCCCCAGGACCAGAGTACAGGCTGGGATAGAAAACAGGAATATAAAAAATATTACTACTAATATGCTTCTGTCCTAGATTGACAGCACTAGAAGTATCCTCATCCTAATTTTTTTTGACAGAGAATGAAGAATAATGGAACCAAATAAAAGCTAGGTGGGATTGTCTTTATTTCATTTAAATTCTCCTTAAAGAACTCAGGCTGGAGCCAGGAACTCTTATATGTTCAGATTCTCTAGCAAAGACAATGCTATCTACTTTTGGTACCACCTGGTCAAATAGTAAATTGGCATCCAGATGCCAATATAAAAGAAAATATCCAACCTGGAGAAGTTAGTCATCATCTGAGGCAGCTAGATAGTGCAGTAGATAGAGTACTGGCCCTGGAGTCAGGACAATCTGGGTTCAAATCCATCTCAGACATTTAATACACATTAATTTTATGATCTTGGGCAAGTTGCTTAACCCTTACCACCTTGCAAAAAAGAATAAAAAAAGAGTTAATCAAGATCCCTTCTCCCCTTGTCACAAAGTCCTATTCACTCAGTACCGATTTCAGGGGTATGAATCATGGCTGGTTAAACATTTCAAGTATAAAGGATCTGACTCTTCATGGTAGAAAAAATCAGACCCAAATTCAGGACATCTTAATACCTTCCAGAGACACATAAGAGGTATATTTATTACTATGAGCAAATCACCTAAATTCCCTGAACCTTATTTTCCTCATCTATAAAAAGGAAATAACATTTGCACTGCAACTTCACAATGTTGGGGTGAGAATCAAATGAGATAAGGAATGCTTTGTAAATTGTACAATACTATATAAATGTCACGTATGATTATCATCATCAAATGAGTTAATATATATTTTGTAAGTTTTTGAGTGCTATATTAATTCTACTATCATTATTTTTTATATATTTTATATTTTTTATATATTTTATATTTTATATATATATATTATATATTTTTTATATCTAAAGATCTAACGTGGAAGAAAGGTGAAAAATTCTATCTGGGACAGAATTATTACCAGTGAAACTTAATATAGAGCTAAGCAAAAGGAAGAAAACCTCAACAATGAGAGCTGCCCATAATGAAATTGGACTGCCTCATAAGGTAAGGAATTCCCCATTACTGGAGGTATATAAGTCAGAGCTGAATGTCTTTTCATCAGGGATTTCTGTTTAAGGGATTTATGAATTGCATAGAGGCATGGGCTAAATGACATCTAACATCTCTTCCAGTTTTATGATAATTGCACATTTCTGTAATAGAACATACACTAAATCTGGTGCTATTTCCCAAAGAGCTGTAGCTTTTAAATATTCATGGGAGCTTGCTAGATTATCATTGACCATAAGGAGGTGACTGATAAAAATCATAGGTTCCATATATACCCAAAATAGCAGTATTTCTATAGAAGCAAAGAAGTGGAAATAAAGTAGATGTTCCTTGATTGAGGAATGACAAAGATGTAGTGCATGAATATAATTGTTCAATATTTCACTATAACAATGAATACAGACAATGTTAACAATAAGTATAAAGAAATATAGGAAGATTTGTTTTCAACTGATACAGAATAAATTAAGCAGAATCAGGAAAACAATGCCCAATTACTACAAAACATAAATGGAAAGAAAAAAATTTAAACTTAATACAACTTATGAAATAATGACTAAAAGTATATGAATGAGACTGCACCTTCCTCACTTCCTTATAGAGATGGGTGGGAGGGTTATGGGTATAAAATATTAAAAATAATTTCAGGTTTGATTGTCTTATTTAATTTTGTGAAACCTTTCTTTATCTTTTGGTATAAGAAATGGCTTTCTGGGAGGGGAAATAAGGAGAGATATGTTGAAAAATGAAAGTAATATTAAAAAGATCAATGAAATTATTTTAAATGATTTTAAATAACCAGATTTATTTCAAATATACAAGATTTAATTATGTAAATATTGTTTTATTTTATAATGTGCTAGGTGCCAGGGAAATATAAGATTGCCTGTTGCACATTTTCCCATCATTAAAGAGCCTAAAATTTCTTTGAAAATATAGAATATGCACTTGTGAAGCATAATTTCACTATAAATTCTTAGAAAGCAAAAATGATGACTTATTCATCCTTATTACTATCTTTAGATGGATCACAACGTCCTTGGACCTGAATATCTGCTAATATAAAATAAGGGATTGAACTGAATGACTACTAAGGTCCCTTCCAGATCTAAATTGATGATCCTAGAAAAAAAGTTTCTTTGGCCATATCAAATTGAGAGGAAGCTCAAAGAAAGGATAAGCCTGTTATTTGGTTGAATGAGACAATAACATTAGACTCCAACAAAAGTCAGAGTTATTCAGCTTTTATTTTGCTTCTATTTTTCCCTCTCAAAGAGGATTATTTTTATTCTGCATATGAATAGAATAAAAACGATCAACAGAGACCTGAAAGTGAAGATAAGTGATTACAAGACAAACACTGCCTTCAATAGATTCCAGTCACCATTTGTGACAAACTGTATCCTAGAGTATTAAAAGATCTGGAAAATTAGATTGTTGAACTACAATCTGAAAAACTGTCATGAAGAAGGCACCAAGGTATACTGAACAGAGCACTGGGTTTGTGATTAATAAGACCTGAGTTCAAATTCTAATTCTGACTGTGGGCAGAACCATTACCTGTAAAATAGGGATAATAATATCTGCAATATTATTATTAGAAATAGCAGCAGCAACAATACTGAGTAACATAATAACAGGTCATGGTGATGGTGGTAATCACAATATAGTAGTAATGATATTTTTATAGTACTTCATTTTACAAGTATCTCTTTTGATCCTCACTAAAACTGAGAGGTGGGTTCTATTATCATTTCCATTTAATGGATGATAAACTGAGGCAGATAGGGGTTAAGTGACTTGCTTAGGATTACATAGTGGACAAATGCATGAGGCTCGATTTGAATTCATGTTTTTCTGTCTCCAAATCTAGTATTCTATTCATTGCATCACCTACCAACCTATCTCATGGGATTCTTGTGAAATATTGTATATGAGATCATATTTATAAAGTGCTTCACAATCCTTAAAGCACTAGTAAATGTCAGCAATAATTTTTTAAAAAATACATGTTCCAAGCTTGTAAATGAGTATTTTCAATATTTTAAAAAAAATTCTTTCCTGGAGAAATTCTAAAAAATTTTTATTAAAGGAATGCTTTGTGAACATTTGGGAAAAAAGTCAATGATCTTTGAGAACTAGAGTGGCTTCAAGAACAGCTCAAAACAGACTAACCTACTTTTGAATCTCACTGTTGTTATCTTTTGTTTTGAAGAGCCCAATGATATGTTTTGATTTGCACATGAATTGGATTTAAATAAGTCAGAGTTGAACAAAGTCATCAGCCTCCCTCTTTCTTCCAGAATCATACAAGTATACGGGCAGGACAAAATTCAAGATTGCTGGTGATGGTCTGAGATGCAGTGGATAACCATGGCATCTTTCTGCCTGTCTGAATAACCTCTAAGTGCTCCATAGTACCTACTTCAGCCCTGATCTTCTCTACAACCCTTCTTTACAATAGAAGGTAAATTCTATTATTATCCCTATTTTACAGATGATGAAACTGAGGCAGATGAGATTAATAGACTTGCCCAAAATCACACAATTAAGGGAAAGTTTTAGACTAGTCAACTAGAGGAATATCATAGGTGTTCATATACCTATAATTTCAGCAAGGCATTTGATAAAGTCACTTGTTGCTTGGGAACAGAGTGGAGAGATGCTGGCTAGATAATAGCATAGATTGACAAACTCAGAACTAGACAAATTCAGAACTAGTTGAGTAACTGGAACCCCAAAACAGTCATCAATAGGTCAAAATGAACTGAGAGGCAAAATCATCTCACCTTAAGTCATATCTTTATCAGTGATTTGTTTGAAGGTATAGAAGGCATATTTAAAAAATATACAGGTCAGTGGAATTGTGAAATGATACAACCATTCTGGAGAACAATTTGGAACTATATGCAAATGGGCTATCAAATTGTGCATATTCTGATCCAGCAGTGCAACCCACTAGGTCTGTACCCCAAAGAAGTCATTGAAGAGAGAAAAGGCCCCACAAATGCAAAAATGTTTGTAGCCACTCTTTTTGTGGTGGCAGAGAATTGGGGAATGGGGAATGGGTGTGAATAAGTTATGATATATGAAAGTAATGGAATATGATTGTTCTATAAAAAATGAGGAACAGATTGATTTTAGAAAAGCCTGGAAATATTCACATGAACTGATGCTGAGTGAAACAAGCAGAACCAGGAAAACATTGTGTACAGTAACAGTAAGACTGCAATGATCAACTATGATAGACATGGTTCTTCTCAGCAGTTCAGTGATCCAAGGCAATCCCAATAAACTTTGGATGGAAAACAACATCCCCCTCCAGTGAGAGAGTTATAGAGACTGAATGTAAATCAACATATGTTATGTTCAATGGGGCATATCTAATTAAATTGATTTTAAAAGGGATAAATATAAAGCCTCATACTTCACTTCAAGGCACAAACTATAAGAATACAGAGTGAGGGAAGAGGATGTCTCAACAGTTTGGGTAAGAAAAATCTGGGTATTTTCATTAACATCAAGCTTAACACAAGTCAAATATGTGACAGTGGCTAAACAATGTTTAATGCTTAGATTGCATTGTGGCAGTCACAGTGTATGGGATAAGGAAAGTAAGAATCCCACTCTACTCTGCTGTTTCACTTCTGGGTTAGGAGAGATCTCTCCTAAGACCTAAGGGTCTTTGCCAACCCTTCCAATTCTGAAATTCTATGATTTTGTGACTTTCACAAAGGAGACTTGAAAGGTCAGAGGCAAGAAAGATTTCATACAGAAAGTAGCATCCAATGTAGTCCTTGAAAGAAGGGAGGACATTTAATGAATAAAGAAGGGAATTTTTCATTCCCCAAGGAAAAGGCACGGTATACATGGCCTGCTTTTTTTGCCTAGATGTCCTATGAAATTTCAATCTAGTAAGAATTGATTGAGCAAAGGTTTCCTTCAGCTCTCTACTGCTATGCCCATTGCTAAAGTCCCCACAGAGCTATAGCCAAGGTCTGATTGGAACAGGAAATGCCAGTGACCCAGCAAAAGAGCTGAAGAAAAGAATTCATTTTATTTTCCTACAGATTCAGGCATTTCCCAGAGCTAGAGACTTGAGAGCCTCTCTGATTCTATTTCTACTTAGTTAAAAAGCTTCTTGCAAATGTATCAACTCAACGATTAATAAGAGTCTAATTAAACTCACTGGGTGGGAAGTCCTTAATCTTGGCTGTGATCTTAATTGGGATTGATTTGCAGTCCAACTGAGAGTTCTACATTGACAGGAGGTACCTTAATGATGGAAAAGTCTGGGAGTATGGAGCAAAGAGGGGAGAGGCAAAAAGTAAAACAAAGAGAACAAAACCCTAAGACAATGAGGGGAACCCTTTTCACTATCACTCTTCTCCCATTCTGACAAAGGATAAATGCAATAAATTCTGAAGTCATTCAGGGTTCAATTTATTTTGGGGATCCAAGAAAGAAATGCAGCATTTTATGTTTAACTCTCTTCTGAAGGAAATTCAAACTATATTGATTAATCAGAAGTCCAGTAAACTAACCATGAATTGGGGTTCTTACTTCAATATTCTACAAAATCCACAGATGCAGAAATAAGGAGCCTGTCTCCTATTAGAAAGCAGGTAATTCAGTAAGCTTTGTGAATTACTTATTAAGTGATTAATCCCTTACAGAGATTAATCTCCACCATCTTTCTACCCCCACCCCAAACAAGAATAATGCTCTTTAAGATGTTAGCATGGGGCACTCTTGTGAGAAGTCCTTTGATTGTCAATGACTACTTGCCCTCTACTTTCACCAATTTTGCTTTGAGAACTTCCTTTACATATCAAATAAGTGATCTGCTTTTGTATGTCCTTTACTTCCATAATACCTCATTGTCTCTCTCACCTATCCTTTATCTTTTATTTTTTCGTCAAGTGGGCTTGGGCAGAATAAACTTATTAGGAGTGCTCTGCTCACATGTCCCTTTATCCCCAACATCAAATTAGGATGGAGAAGAGAGAAGCTATAATAGTAAATTCTTTGGACATCTGTCCAATCAACTTGTGATGGCCCCTGTAAGTCTACCAGGGAGCTCAATGGTAGAAAACCCTAAATGAGTGATGAAAAAAGTATTGAAAGAAGATGGAAAGTAGGCAAAAACCAATGTTGTTAGTTTTAAATGACAATACTTAAGAGTGACTGTTCTGCCTGCCATGATCTTTCCTTTCTAAGACACAAGACTTAGAACCCCAGGAGAAAGTTTAGGGTCCTGGTGTACCTTGCCACAGATGTGTGTTCCTGGCATAGAGAATTTCTTCACTCTTCATAAATACTCAGTAAAGTAAAAGGCCACTTGGAACCCAGGGATGAGAATTCTATCAGAAAGCCAATTTGGGGCTAATAAATATCCTGATCTGTTCTCCATGTTAAACCTAAACATGATGCACTCTCTGATTTAATTTTATTTTTTAATTTGACCTTAATTAGTTGGAGCCCATTCTAGTTTCTGTGACTATAGGTAGCATTTAGATAAAGTATCAAGACTACCTGGTAGAAAGATTAAATCAAGGGAGAGAAGAAATTGTGTGAATGGGAGCTCAAATCAGAGGTTCCCAGTTTCATCTTCTCTGATTCCAAGGACAAACAACAAAGACGACTTGCCTTAGATACCATTATTTTTTGGACTTAGGGAGAAAGATTGAGTGACTACTTAAGCCTGAGTTGATTTTTGAAAAATAATGATTTACTGAGTTGAAAATAGCCCTTTAATAATTGGAGAGAAGGATAACAGGAGATAGTAACAACCTTGACCTCTTTGGAATATTAAAGTTCTCTATTAAGCAGCAAGAAAATAATATAGGTGAAATCTGCCCCACACAGAATTCTGTCATTTTTTTTTGAGGACTGGGACTGTTTTTGCCTTTTTTATATTTCTATGCTTAGCATAGCATTTGGGACATAGTAAGGGGTTCATACATGGCTTGTTGGCTATCAGTTCCTGTGCTGTTTAGTATTCCTTCTCTCTTTGCAACTCCTTAAATATAACAACCAGCCAAGGTAACCTCTTAGCTACTAGAATATTTTATTCTTTGTCAAATCCTGTGCCCAGGTACTTACACTATTCTGAGGAAAAAAACCCAAATCAGCCATGATTTCATTCTACCCTAGTTTGTGCTTCTGACTTTCTGCATTTATTCTGCTTTGCCACAGAAACTCCCTCATCCTGAAAGTTCACTTCATCACTTGATTTTTCACCCTGAAAATATTTTTGGAGCCTTTCCTCTGGTTGGCTCATTCCTTCTAGAACTTCCATTCTAAGGAAAACGTTCAGGCTTTTCTCACTCCTCTTTGGACTTCTTCTTGCTCCCATGAGGATATTTCCTTCTTCTCCTCTCATTTTTATGTGTTGTCTTCTCCCTTATAATATAAGCTCTACTGAGGGCAGAAGCTGTCTTTCTTTCTGCTTTTTATACTCCAAAATTTAGTATTTAACATTTATAAAGTACTTGATTTTGCTTGAGCAAGATATA
This sequence comes from Myrmecobius fasciatus, assembly GCA_023553655.1. Classification (NCBI taxonomy): domain Eukaryota; kingdom Metazoa; phylum Chordata; class Mammalia; order Dasyuromorphia; family Myrmecobiidae; genus Myrmecobius; species Myrmecobius fasciatus. Next base: position 124,184 of record JAJPUD010005848.1, read on the forward strand.
CAAAAATTTTAACAGTTTAAGATATGGTCTCTCCGGAGTATCCTTACATTTCATTAGGTTCAAAGTCTCCAGTTAATGAGGAAAGAGGCTGAAAATAAAATTTCAAGTATCAACTAAAGTAGGGGCATGAAAAGTTCCAGTTCCTAGGAATATCTCAATCTTTATTTCTTTACATCTCCATGTTTATCTCTGTCTCTATCTCCACCTTTATCCCTCTTTGTTTCTCTGTTTCTTTGCCTCTATCTCCATTTTCAAATTCATCTCCATGAGTATTATAATGTACTTGTCTGTCCTAAAAATATGGAATATTTTTTCTTATTTTTAAACTTTAAAAGAATTAAAATTAAGAATTGGAGACACCATAGAGTCTTATGAAACCAGGGCTGAGCATCCCTGACACAGACAAATCTTGTATCTTTAGCTCAAACTGTCTGCTTCAGTGTAGGGCATTTAAAGGAGCTGAATTACAAGATGCTGCTTCTACGTGGAAAATGAAAAGAAACCTTCTCCTGAGCAGAGAAAGGGCAGATGCAAGCTCTGTTCCACATGACTGAATTTCTTGAAGGCACGCTCAGCCCCAAACTCACAAAACTTTTCTTCTGCTCCCAGAATCCTTTCTCAGAACAATGTGGAGCACCTTGGCAGACTCCATGAAAAGGTCAGCATCTGCCTCTGAGCCTGATCTGTACCACAAATGACAACCAATCAGGCTTCACTGTACTTGACAGCAAAAGCATTGCTTTTCAAGAGAGAAATGAGGCAATAGATTGGAGGCATCCATCTGTGGGTACACTCAGATATACAGTTCTCCCCTCCCTCCTAATCCCAAAGAGTAAGGAAGCAATCAAGGGCAGGTTAAGAAGTTTTATGCTATTACAACAATTTCCTTTTGGGCTTCACTGCCACAATTATCTTCCCTTGCCATTATCTAACCTCATGCTTCATTTTCTATTAGACTAACCATATTGATTACCATATTGGCAACCATAATGTATAATTCTAGTCCAGTCACTCCTCTCAAGACCCTGTAATAGGCAGGTGAAATCTTGAGACAGCATACTGTTTAGCCATTTAAATCCTTCAGTCTTTCCAGTCTTATCATTCTTCTATTACTCTATATTCCTACATAAATCTACTCACTGTAAATGCCTTATATATTCCCACCTCCATGCCTTTGTCCACATGGTTCTCAAAACATAAACTATCCTCTTCTCCTCATAAAATATAAATCACTTTAGAACAGGAAATGTTTCAATTCTTTAGCTTTGAATTTCCAATTTAACACAATGCTTTGCATATAATAGGCTCTTTCTCTTTGAGATTTTAAAATTAAGTGAATGTAACACCATTGTGCTGGTATTAATATTGCCTTTATAATCTAAAAATGAAGACTTTCCTATAGTTAAATGGATGATCTCGGAAGAAAGTGAATTTCACATGACTACAGGTAAAATCATAAAGCAAGAAGCAGAAGAAATATGTCATTGATGAAACCTTGGCTTACTGCCCCTGCCCTAAATCTCCTGTCAGCAATGAATGGCCTTCATTCTATAAGATCTCACAACACATCTCTTTGCTCATATGTCTCTGTTCTAGGTGCTATGAGAAAGCAAGGATAAATGGCAGGGTTTCTACCTTCCAGAGTTTTACAATTTCCATGGCTTCTTAACATTGCTTGAGTAATTGATCCTATTTGTCAATCTAGTAATGCCTATTAACCCTTTCTCAGAATAAGTTTTTAAATACACAAAATAAAAGACATGGAATTACAAAGATAACCAATTATATTGAATGTGACTGTCAAAATGTGTTTTAAAAACTCAAAAGACCCCAGATTTTAAACTCCTCTACTAGGGAGCTAGAAGATGCATACTTAGCACATGTTAATCTTATTCTTATTCCAAGGAAAAGGAAAGTACTATATGGAGTCTGTAGGAGAAAATAATTTACCAACTGGACTCTCAAGAAAGAAAAAATAAGAAACAGTCTTATAAACAGAAAATATGCTAATGTTTTAATCTCTTAGAATATAGCAATAAGCAATTTGTGCCTGCTTGCATCCAATTACAAAATGCAGAGCTGATCAGCTCTGATTTGTGAATTATGAATCAGACAATTCCATTAATGTGAGGATAATTTAAACTTTTGCATTAAATATTTATTTCCTCTTATGCAAGTTTCCCTCTCTTTTCTTTAGAGCCCACATTTTCCCAAGCTGTAGCACAGAGCTCCAATTATCCATTCTTCACAGATGTCAATATTGACCCATGCTAGGGATTCTATGACCCAGCCCTTACTGCCCCTTCTGCACATTGGCACTAAGCCCACATTCTTAAGCATTCTCTAGGCAATCCCTCTGGGCTGTCATTGGAAAGAAGCAGCACGTACATCTTTGAAGACACAAGTATATTTAGGACCATGCAATAGCAACGATTCATTTTCATAACCCACATAGGCATCAAGAAAAAGTCAGCAAGTATATAGCCTTTCTCCACCTCTGGAGCATCATCAACTATGAAAATTACCTGCTTTTTTTCTGCTGTTAGGAAAAAGTTAAGGATTCCTGCGTTGGTGGCAGTCTGTTGACTTCACATCCATAATAATCTAAGAAACATTATAAACAAAGTCAATATAACATCTATGTAGACATAGAGTTTTTAACCTTTATATGTCATGGATTGTTTTGACAATCTGGTGAAATCTGGTGAACCCCTTCCAAAATAATGCATTTTTTTTTTTGCTGAGGCAATTGGGGTTAAGTGAATTGCCCAGGGTGACACAGCTAGGAAGTGTTAAATATCTGAGACCAGATTTGAACCCAGGTCCTCCTGATCTCAGGGCTGGTGCTCTATCCACTGTGCCACCTCGCTGCCCCTGCATATTTTTAAGTGCATGAAATAAAATATACAAGATTGCAAAAGAAATCAATTTATTGAAATATATTCATCAAAATATATTTTTAAAAAACAATTCATAGATCTATAGGTTAAGAATCCCTGATCTAAAAGCACGTAAAGAGTAACAGAAAGAAGAGGAATGGTCCCTGATCCCAATAAAACTGAGGAGACAAGAAAAATAACCTCTCATCGATGGAGGTTAAAATTATAGAGACCCAAAACAGAAAAGGACCTACCATCTACCTAAATCATGAAACCCATCTAAATTATGACAGAGTAGTAAATCAAATTTTATTTGAAAGATTTCTTAATCTTGTAAACTTGGAAAAGAAACTTAGCTTCCATGGGTCTTAGCTTCTTTATCTGTAAAATAAGAGAGTTAGACAAGATGGCCTCTGAAGGCCCTTCCATCTCTAGCTCTATGATCTTAGCTGTAGTAAAGAATTGACTATTTTTCAAGGCAGACCATTTTGGGAAATCCAATTTTGGGATGAATGTGTATCTATATTCTTGGACTATGCGACAGAGGAGATTCTTTGCCTCATTTGCTGCCTAATCAGCAAATTTGCAGCCTCATTCAGACTAAGATCTGTTGAAGACCTTAGCTTCAAAAGCCCAAGGTCTCCCATTGTATCCAGGGCCATCACTGCTCGTCCTGATCTACATATAGCCACTGGATCCAGGAGGCTCTGGAAGGGAAGGTGAGGCAGGTGACCTTGCCCAGACTCCTTCACTTAAATCCAATTCACTTGCATGTTATGGCATCCCCTCCCTGATGTCATCATGTCCTCTTTGAGAATGAAGGACAGATAACAATAATAAAAACAACATGTATGCATATGTAAGTATATTAATAAATGCATATATATGAATTTACTATAAACTTTATATTTATACAATAAGGCAATTTTGACACAAGCATGATGATGTTAGAGGTAAAGAGTCCTGCTGCACTGAGAACAAAATTTTTCTTATTATTAAAAGCTTTCTGAAATATGTTGTTATTTAGTCATTTTAGTCATGTAAAACTTCATGACTCTATTCGGGGTTTTCTTGGCAAAGATAGTGGAGTGCTTTGCTATTTTCGGCTTCAGCTCATTTTACAGATGAAGAAACTGAAACAGAGTTAAGTGATTTTCCTAAAGTTACACAGTTAGTAAATGTCTGAAGTTGAAGTTGAACTCAGGTCTTCCTGACTCCACACCTGGTATTCTATTCACTAGGACACCTAGCTGTCACTTCATGAAATAGGGTCATCTAGAAAACATTTAAGAAAGGGAATTGAAGACAAGAAATTATTATGTTCACTTGAGAAGGAATTTTGGGCACAGTTTTAAAGGTAGAGAGATGGATACCACCTGATTTCTTACCCCATCTTTATGAAAAAAAAATAAACCAACTTTATAATAAAAAGATGAGAAATTTAAAAACAAATGGGAAAATTTAGGCATAGATAGATGAGAGATGAAGGGGGTAAGAAGGGAAAATGAGGTTAGAGCATTTAATAATTGTTTCTCCTTAATAGATTCATCATTCTTCAATCATAATTATAACATGTAAATTACAAATAATTATATGGAGGCATCATGGGTGGTACATTCTGTCTTGTGAAGTTCTCTTTTACACTAAGAGAGGACAAGATAACTTGTCTGGATAAAATGTGCCATTTGTGACCCTGAAACAGAGTCAAGCTAATTTCCTTTCAATGATTAATTATCCTCAAAGGAGAAATTCTTCCATGGAAATTTATAAACTACATAAGTAATAGAGAGTGGGGGTCCTTTGTCACATGTTTATTTAGGGGTGCAGAGATGACTGCCATATACATATTTGTACTTAGTATCTCTCCTGAATTTTAATTCCACTTAATGAATGGCCCATCAGCCATTTTGAATTAGATATCTCAAATTCACTGTGTCCAAAACTCAATTTGTTTTCCTTATTCCAAAACTGATATTTCTCCTAAATTTTCTCTTTTCTCTCTTAGACCCTATTATCCTTTCAATCAACCAGGTTCACAATCTTGGTGTCACCCTATATTCCTCATTCTTACTCACCTCACATAATCACTCATTTTCCAAATCTTATCATTTCTTTCTCTACAACCATTCTTGATTCTCTCCTCTTCTTTTCACATACATGTCACCCTTAGTTAGGTCCTTATCATATCTGATTTTAACTATTGTGTTATATTATTAATTGTTTCCTCTCTTTTCATTCTCTTCCCTCTCCAATCTATCCTTTGCACAGCTGCCACATTGAGTTTCCTAAAGTATGAATCTATGTCATTCCCCTCCTCAGTAAACTCCTGTGGGTCCCTATTATCTTCATGCTCAGGTATAAAATACTTTTTTCTGGTATTTAAAGCACATCACAATTTGGCCCCAACTTACTTCTCCTGACTTAATGAGCTCTTTTAGTCAGTCCAGTCAAATTGTCCATCTCCCACCTTCAGGCTTTTATACTGGCTAGTCCCCAGACCTAAAATGCTCTTCCTTTTCACCTTTATTTTTCAAAATTCTTACTTTTTAAAGACTCCCTCAAGGGCTCCCTTCCTCATGAAGTATTTTTTAATTGTTCCCCAGTGGAAGATTCAGTCCCCCCAATCACCTTATATTTGTCTTGTTTGTATTTTATATACATATTGTAAATCCCACCTACTAGATGATACAAACTCTTTGAGTGACTTGATTAACCTTCATTTGGTCTTTGTATCCATACCACATAGCAGAGTATATTGAACAAAGTCGGTACTTAATGAATACTTACTGATTTATTAAGATTAAATTCATTATTGATAAATGGTCAAAGAATATAAACAGATAATATCCAGAGGAAGAAATCAGAGCCATCATAAGTCATATGAAAAATTCTCAAAATCACAATTTATTGAAGAAATGAAAATTAAAACAACACTAGGATGTCAACTCACATCTTATCAGAATGTTGTTGTTGTTTGTCTTTCATTGTTAAAGAGGGACGATGACATCAGGAGTGTGATGCCCTGACCTTCAAGTGAATCGGATTTAAGTGAAGTAGAGTTGTGTGAAGTCATCTTCCTCATTATCTCCCCCCAGAGTCATCAGAGTTCATCAGAGTCCAGGGGCAAGATATAAATCAGGACAACTGGTGATAAGCTATCAGAATGGCTAACGTGATAGAAAAGGATAAGAACTAGTTCTGGAGGAGATATGGAAAATTAAGATATCAAGAACTATTTGTGGAGGGGCAGCTAGGTAGTTCAGTGGATAGAGCACTAGCCCTGAAGTCAGGAGGACCAGAGTTCAAATCTGGTCTCAGACACTTAATACTTCCTAGCTGTGTGACCCTGGGCAAGTCACTTAACCCGAATTGCCTCAGGAAAAAAAATACAATTAAAGAACTATTTGTGGAGTTGTGAACTGGTCTAAGAACCAACCTGGTGAACAAATTGGAATAATTTCCAAAGGGTCATAAAATTATATATCCTTTAATCATATCTGATATGTTGATCAAAAATTCTGAAACATGATTTTTGAGTAATTTGATCATTTTGTTAAAAATTCCAATATGGAAATATTTTATATGATTTTATATGTATAATTAGTATCATATTGCTTGTCTTCACAACTTGTGGAGGAAGATTGGGAACAAGAGAGAGAATTCAGAATTCTGGACTTTGGTTTTGTAAATGAATGTCTTACCTTGCCTCCAACATTTACTTTGTGACCATAGGCAACTCACTTGAACTCTTTCTAAGGCAATTTCCTCATCTATAAAATGGAGATAAAAGTAACACCTGCCTAGCAGAATTATTGAAAGGATAAATTCAGATGATTTTTACAAAGTGCTTTGCAAATCTTAAAGCTTTTTATAAGCTCTATTATCATTTTAATGAATTCTCAATACAAGTTTTTAAAAAACTTGAAAAAATCAAAAATCCCCAATGGGAAATTTTGAAAGAAAAAATAATGTATTTGAAAACAAAAAGTACATTGAAATAACAAAGAAAAGAAGAAGGTTCTTTGGAAAAAATAATAAAAGCAAGAGTTAACTAATCCAGTTTGGAAAGAAAAATGGAAGATGGAAATCAAATTGTTCATATAAAAAAAGAACCTAAGTAAAGAAAATATAAAGGAAATTACTAGGAAAAAAAAGGTAGAACTGATTAACTGACCTTTGCACCTCTCTCTTTCTGTCTCTGTCTCTCTCTATGTCTCTGTCTTTCTCTGTCTCTCTATCTCTGTCTCTCTCTGTGTCTCTGTCTTTCTCTGTCTATCTCTGTCTTTCTGTCTCTCTCTCTGTGTCTCTGCCTTTCTGTCTTTGTGTCTGTCTGTCTTTGTATCTTTTTTTCTGTCTCTTTTTTTCTCTCTCTCTAGTTTAGTTTGCAGTTATATAGCCAGCTTGTTTTTAATCACAATACCTAGTTCTTACCTCCATTCTCTTTCATCCCACTAAACATGGCTTCATTTTCCACCAAGTGGGGCCTTCCCCCTAAATGCCCACTGCCCTTCAGATGAAGAAGCAGCTGAATCGTGAAGCAGGTTCCTCATGCTCCCAAATAGTCCTAATGTAAAAGAGAATAGGAGCAGTAAGCAATTACTTAGAACCTCCACTTTATTGCCAATATGATGTGTTAATAATAATGTCTGAATTATAAGGCTTATTTACACGGTCTGTTGCCTACCTATATGAACTATTGGCCATCTGCATGTGAGTTTCCTTGGCAATAGATTAAGCTTGAACTTTCTATGGTGTGACCACAATTGTCATAATAAAAAAAATGAAGATTCAAAAATCAAGGGTTTAGTGAAAATAATTTAAACTAAATTCTGTATAAACTAGTTGCTAGTGGTAAGAGAGTGGCTAAAGGAAAGATTATTATCTTGAAAGATTTTTCTTAATTGTATTTGTTTGCCCTTTAAAATAAACCATAAGTAATGGGCAGTAATGAGATACCTAATGAATTATAAACACAAATCAGCTATATAAAATATTTACCTGCAACAATGTGGAATATAATGTTACTTGATCATAAAGAAATATAAATACAGTGCATGCCACAAATCCCATGAGTCCCATTCTGAATGTTCTTTCCATTTTTGTGGTTTAGATAGCTCATGGAAATATCTATTGCTTCTTGAGCCTCTCTTAATCATAGGATCATTTAGATATGAAAGAAATTTTAGAGAGTAATTCATCTAGATGAAAACCCTTACTTTACAGATGAGGGAACTTTTACAGATGGAGAAATTCAAATTACTTGCCCAAAGTGACCCAGGTAGTAAGTAGAGAGCTGACTCCAGTTTTCCATCTTCTTCCAAACGTAGCATCCAGAATGGGATATCAGAAAGTGTGTCTAGTTTGCAGTCAGTGGATCTGGAAATAAATACCAACTCTGTTCATTTCCATTTGTGTGACCTGGATAAGTCAATCTCTCTGGGACAGTTTTATCATTTGTAAATTGAGGGGATTGGTCTGCATGACCTTGACGTTCCTTTCTCATTCTCAATCTATGATCTTATCATCTCCTCACTCCATGGCACAGACCTTGAGAGTCATGCTTAATGCTTTAGTTTCCTCTAGAGTCCTCCGAGTACTATCTCTAGTCATGTTTCAAAGCTGTAGCCTAAGGAGGAGGGATAAGCAAAGGAGACACTGGACAGAGAGGAAGGGGATAGAGATTGACTGAATTTCCCTTCAGCATTTGCCAGGCCTCTTCTCTGCCAGGAATGCCCATCTTTCATTCCTCCAAGCAAGGTGATTTGCAAGAACATAAAATTAGCTCATTTTGGAAATTTGTCATTGCGAAAGCTCAAATAATAAAATATTCAGATTCATACAGGTGCTGCTGTAAAGATGACAGCAGGATTTATCCTTGCCATTGGGGGCAGGGGGGGAAGGCAGGGGACGACAGCTGGCAAGTCTCTTTAATGCAGGGAGAAATAAGGCTGCATTCTTCCTTTCTGTTGTGGCAAAGATCGAACATCCCTCAAAGCTGAAATTTCAGAAAGAAAAGAAAATGGTATTGAAGCAGGAGTCACTGAGGGGAGACAGAAAGTCTGGCCACAATCTCAGAGTTTCATGTTGTGTTCTGCTCTTTGAACAAAAAGCAAAAGGACATAATCTATCTCTACATTCATCCAGGATTATTCTTACTCAGACTAACATGTAGAATTATTTTCTAGCATTAAATAAGAATGTAGAATGAGTGATAGGAGCTCCTATGAACCATGGAGATAGTAGAGCTCCAAGGAACCTTAGAGATCACAGAATTAGAATTACATTCCCTGGTCCAAATACTTACATTTTACAAAGGAGGAAACTGAGGGACAGCTAGGTTATGCGATATATAGAGTGTTGGACACAGGAAAACCCACATCAAAATCTAGCTTCAGATGCTTACTTGTTAAGTGACACTGGACAAGTTTACTTAACCACTCATGGTTTCCTCAACTGTAAAATGGAATTATCTCCTAAGGTTGTTATGAATATAAAATGAGAAAATATTTATCTATCATTTAGCATAGTATATAATATATAGTAGACACTAAGTGTTACTTTTTCCTTTTTTCTTGAGATTCAAAGACGAAAAATGATGAGCAAACTGTCATATGGCTGACCAATGGCCAACGTAAGCCTGGAACCCAAGTCTCCTAACTTTCAGTTCTGTACCCTTATTTCCAAGTCCATTTCCCTCTGCCTTCTAATGACATTTACTTTGTGAGAGTGATCCTGTGTGCCCCTAAGAGATGAAGAAGAGTTATTTTCAAATGATAATGAATGGCATTGAACATGAACTAAATGAATGTGTAGCTTTTCATTAAAGAAATATCTTTGATCTTGATTCTGCCTTCCAAACGAACAGCTCTCTAATCTGGATATCCTTATCCTGCTAACAAAAAATTCCCATCAGCTCTGATTCTCCACAGATGCTTTTTTGTCCCAAGGGGCATTGATACATATATTGACACATATAAATTAGGTAGTGAATATAGCTTTTGGGTTGCATACATCACAGGATCTACTCAGGGTGTAGAATATTCTTATTAGAAATTTGGCAGTGAATTACAAAAATAACTCACATTTATATGGTACTATAAGGTTTACAACATGATCTACTTACCCCTTGTACTTGCTTTGAGGAAGGCAAGTATTATTATCCCCATTTCCAAAATGGAAATTGAGATCTGGATAGGTTAAATAGCCTGACCAAGGTCACTCAACTAATAAGTGGCAAGCTGAGATTAAAATCTAGGTCTCCTGGTTTTCAGACCAATTCTCTTTCAAATATAGTGCCTTGAACAAAAGACTATTTCCAACCCATACTTTCCATGTCAGATAGATGATGACCTTTCCAGATTCTAGAGATTTTAATGGAATAAGAAGGCCAGAAAAACTGAAAGAAGAGGTGAGGAGTTATACTATCCAATTCACTTTTTAAACAAAAGTTCTGGGATCTAAGCTGACAGCAGTTTGTCAAAAAAAAAAAAAGTTGTTTTTTTTTTTTTTTTGTTTTTCTTTTAGCAAACTAAAACTTCAATGTGAATAAGCAGTGGGATATGGTAGCTAAGTCACTGAATGTGATCTATGGCTGGATTGAGAAGCCAGAATCTAAAAATAAGGAGGCAAGTATTCTGCAATAGTGTAGCCTAATCAAACCTTATCTGGAATTCTGTGCTTAGTTTTAGATCCCATATGTTAAGAAAGTATGGATAATCTAAAGAATCTCTAGAGAAGGGGTTCTTCATGTTTTCTGTGCCATGAACCCCTCTGGCAGTATGAGAAAGACTATAAACTATTTAGAAAAATATTTTCAAACACATAAACTAAAATGTGTAGAATTAAAAAGCAATTGATTTATATGGGAATATAGTTATCAAAATAATTAAACAAAAAGAAGCTCAAGGATTCTAGGTAAAGAATCTCTTTAAAAAAGGAAAGCAAACAGGAGTTCGATGGGCCTCATGCTCATGCCAAATGATGATTGGCCAAAGGCTTGAGAATATTTAGAAGAGAGATTTTGTAGGAACATGATCACTGTTTTCAAATATTTGACATGCTGTCACCAAAAAGATGTATTATATTTGTTCTTTTTGTCTTCAGAGGCTACAACTAGTAGCAGTGGGTAGAAGCTACAAAGAGGAAAAAATGAAAAGAAAAACCTATTAACAATGAGAGATATCCCAAAGTAGAAGGAACTGCTTTAATTAATTTCTTATCATTGCATGTCTTCCAGCAAAGACTGGAAAAACAGTTTCCAGGTGTGTTTTAGAAGGGATTCTCTCACTTCTGAAATGTTATGATCCCATAAGAGTGAATGGTGAGATCTTTTTCCTCATCCTTGCCTCTATGAAAATCAGGAATTGACCATTTGCTCCTACTTAAGAGTCCTTCATTATATCCCACTTCCTAGAGTTTCTCTTGACCAGCCTTAATAATCCATTGCTTCCATTTAATTCTCAAAGGTCCTACTTTCTAAGCATTTCATCACCACAGTAGTTCCCCTGTGAATGATCTCCATATCCCTGAGAACCCTTGAGAATACAGCTGCCCATTGAGAGTGACCCAATATCCTTCATCTTATTCCTCCACTGCTGAGTTGATTTCAGGAATAGTTCCTTGAGGAAAAGGCCCTATTTGGCCTCTCTGGATTCACCCCAACTCAGCCCCAGTAAAGCAGTAATAAAGAGCTATTACTAAGAATCTTATTTATGTTTTTATGAGTCCTGAGGCCCTTATTTAATTACTGCCTACACAGAGCTCAAGATCTGTCGGGAATGATAAAAGATAGTCCTCATTATAAACTCAAATTTACCTCTGTTCCACCCATTACATCAACCTTTATTAGTGTAAGTTATGACCGTCAGAGACTAAAGCTAAAGAGGAAAAGGTTACTTCAGTTTAACATGGAAAGGCAACTAGCTCAGTGATGGATATCTGGGTGTGGAATGAAGAATGGAAAAAAGAAATGTCAATTTAAAGGAAAGAATAATGGACTTGAAAGAAGGAGATTCAGACTCCAGTTCCAATGTAAAATTGCACCACCTTCCTCTTAAAGTTGTTGTGAAGATAAAACATGATAATGTGAAAAGTGTACTTTATAATCCATAAAGTACCATATAAATGTCAGCTAGTATTATTATATTATTATTAATTAACAGTGATAATGAGAGCATGTCAATCAGTAGATATAACCAATTATAACATTCATCAAAAGTGTTAACTACCTCAATTTAATTTCAATCAGAAGTATGCCCAGTTTAGGTTGGTGATAATTCCTGGAGGGGGGAGGGGGAAAAGAGAGAGAGAGGCAAATACAGAGAGACAGAGAAAGATGGGAGGAGGGAAAGGGAGCAGCTATCATGAGAATGGCACCATGTGAAATGACTTCTATAAAAGAAATCATAAAACAGCCAGTGCAAGTTAAATAAATGATGTTTGGTTATTGAAAAATGCATCTCTGCCCAGCCTCTACCACACTGTAATATCTCTAAATAAGACAATGTGGAACAACACTCATTTTTGATGTTTAATAATAAATAATACATCATGCTTCTGGGGGCACCTTTCACCCAGAGATCCCAAAGTCCTTTACTGGTATTTGTTAGTCAAACTTTGCAGGGACTGATAGGGAAAATGAAGATGCATTGCTCTGTTTTCTGCTTTATGACTCTGAAGGTGAAAAAAGTATCCATGAAAGTTAATGGGTTTGGCAAAGCCCCCTCAGTGAATCTGGTAATGACTTGTCTATTGATCCTTAATGTGGTAGAAATGGTGAGTGATACCATCAAACTATAATTAGAGCAGTGCATTTTCTTGCTTGGCCATTCTTGGTTGTACTGTAATGAGCATCAGATATCTAGTTACTTACCATTCAGTTATTTGAATTAGAAGGGAATCATGGATAATGCAATGAACTGGATTGAGAAGGCAGCTATCTGCCATGAAAAAGACATGACCCTCACTGGATTTTTATCTGTTTCCTCTCTTGGACAGAAAGCAGTCACAGTGATCTTCATATCTGGAAGATATTAGTAATTTGGAATTAGGAGATTGTCTCTAATACTCATGGGAAAGGAACTGAGGAACTGAGGAACAGACAAGAAGGAACATCACCAGAAGCATGTGACCTAATTTAGTCAGAAGTAGTAGACAGGGTTTGAAGAAATGGTTTTTCTGAACTCTCTTCCTCTTGATGTTTTTGTCTTTCCTTTAGATTAAGAAGAACAGAGACTTGGGTCTCCTTTTATAATTTCTCTTTTCTACCTGGTCAATAGAAGAGCAGAAACCTTTTGACTCTCTCCTGTCTTGCACCTCTTTTCTGTTGGAGGATGGAACAAGTGGTTCTTGATCTCAGTGATCAATGATGGACAAAAGGATCTTATAGTTTCTAGTTGTCCTTTGTTCTTGAAGAGGACCATACCATCAGGGAGGTGATGCCATGATATACGAGTGAATTGAATTTGAGTGAGAGAACACTGGGCAAGGTCACCAGCCTCACTTTCTCCTACAGAACCACCTGCATCTAGTTGGCAGTTATAGATCATGACAACTGGAGATAGTCTAGATACTATCTTTCTACCTGCCTAGTGATAAAAAAAAAAATCAGTAATCTTTTGCTTTCTCTCTCTCTCTCTCTCTCTCTCTCTCTCTCTCTCTCTCTCTCTCT
>JAJPUD010005849.1:0-18762 GCA_023553655.1 Myrmecobius fasciatus
TGAGCATTGTGTAAATCTTACTCTCATCAGGTTGGGCTCTAAAAGTGTATATCAGACACTTGATTTCACATAGAAACTTGTCTGTTGCTAGAGGGAAGGGGGAGGGAAAGGAAGAAAAGAAAGGGATAAACTAATAGAAGGGAAAATAGAAGAATCAGGGGAAAGGAGTAAAAACAGGGGAAAGGGATCTAAAGGGTGGAGTATTGTTTGGGGGAGAGGGTCATCAAAAGCAAAGTACTGAGGAGGGGGGAAGGTAGAAAGGGGAAAGGAAAGGGGAAAACGTAACTTGGGTAAATAAGATGGCAGGAAATAAAGAATTAGTTATTCTAACTGTGAATGTGAATGGGATGAACTCTCCCATAAAGCGGAAGTGGATAGCAGACTGGATTAAAAACCAGAATCCCACAATATGTTGTCTACAAGAAACACATCTAAAACATAGTGACACATATAGGATGAAGGTTAAAGGCTGGAGCAGGACCTATTATGCTTCAGGTGAACAAAAAAAAAGCAGGGGTAGCAATCCTTATCTCAGATCAAGGAAAAGCCAAGATAGATCTAATCAAAACAGATAAGGAAGGAAACTATATTTTATTAAAGTGTACCATAGATAATGTAGCAATATCTATACTAAATACATATGCACCAAGTGCAACAGCACACAAATTCCTAGGGGAGAAATTAAGAGAGATGCAAGAAGAAATAGACAGCCAAACGATACTAGTGGGGGATCTCAACCTTGTTCTCTCAGTATTAGATAAATCAAACTACAAAATAAACAAGAAAGAAACTAGGGAGATAAACCAATTGTTAGAAAAGTTAGGTATGATAGATGTATGGAGAAAGTTGAATGGAGACAGTAGAGAGTTTACTTTTTCTCAGCAGTCCATGGAACCTATACAAAAATTGACCATGTGTTAGGGCATAATAACCTCAAAATCAAATGCAGAAAGGCAGAAATAGTAAGTGCATCCTTTTCAGATCATGATGCAATAAAAATCACATGCAATATAAGGCCAGGAGAAAATAAACCAAAAGTTAATTGGAAATTAAATAATCTAATCCTGAAGAATGAATGGGTGAAAGAACAAATCATAGACACAATCAATAATTTCATCCAGGAGAATGACAATAAGGAGACAACATACCAAAATTTGTGGGATATGGCTAAAGTGGTTATACGGGGCAATTTTATATCTCTAGATGCTTACTTGCAAAAAATAGAGAAAGAAAAGATCAATGAATTGGGCTTATTATTAAAAAAAACTAGAAAAAGAACAAATTAAAAACCCTCAATTAAATACCAAATTGGAAATTCTAAAAGTAAAAGGAGAAATTAATAAAATTGAAAATAAGAAAGCTATTGAGTTAATAAATAAAACTAAGAGTTGGTTCTATGAAAAACCAACAAAATAGATAAGCCTTTAGTTAATTTGATAAGAAAAAGGAAAGAAGAAAATCAAATTGTTAGTCTCAAGAATGATAAGGGAGAACTTTCCTCCAATGAAGAGGAAATCAGAGCAATAATTAGGAGTTACTTTGCCCAACTTTATGCCAGTAAGTTTGATAATCTAAATGAAATGGAGGAATATCTACAAAAATATAGATTGCCCAGGTTAACACAAGAGATTATAAATTATTTAAATAGCCCCATATCAGAAAAAGAAATAGAACAAGCTATTAACCAACTCCCTAAGAAAAAATCTCCAGGGCCAGATGGATTTATATGTGAATTCTACCAAACATTCGAAGAACAATTAATTCCAATACTACACAAACTATTTGAGAAAATAGGAATAGAAGGTATACTGCCAGAATCCTTCTGTGAGACCCCTATGGTGCTGATAGCTAAACCAGGTAGGGTGAAAACAGAGAAAGAAAACTATAGACCAATTTCCCTAATGAATATTGATGCAAAAATTTTAAATAAGATATTAGCCACAGAAAGTCATCCCCAGGATAGTACACTATGACCAAGTAGGATTTATACCAGGGATGCAGGGCTGGTTCAATATTAGGAAAACTATCAGCATAATTAATTATATTAATAACCAAACTAACAAAAACCATATGATTATCTCAATAGATGCAGAAAAAGCCTTTGATAAAATCCAACACCTATTCCTATTAAAAACACTAGAGAGTATAGGAATAAGTGGGCTTTTCCTTAAAATGATCAGTAGCATCTACTTAAAAGCATCATATGTAATGGAGACAAACTAAAACCATTCCCAATAAGATCAGGAATGAAACAAGGCTTCCCACTGTCACCATTACTATTCAATATTGTATTAGAAATGTTAGCTTTAGCAATGAGAAGAAAAAGAGATAAAAGGAATCAGAGTAGGTAATGAAGAAACCAAATTATCACTCTTTGCAGATGACATGATGGTATACTTAGAGAACCCTAGAGACTCAACTAAAAAACTACTAGAAACAATTCACAACTTTAGCAAAGTGGCAGGATTCAAAAATTAATCCACATAAATCATCAGCATTTTTATATATTACCAACAAAGTCCAGCAGCAAGAGATGCAAAAAGAAATTCCATTCCAAATAGCAGATGATAGGATAAAATATTTGGGAATCTATCTGCCAAGGAAAAGTCAGGAACTATATGAACTAAATTACAAAACACTTTCCACACAAATAAAGTCAGACCTAATCAATTGGAAAAACATCAAGTGCTCATGGGTAGGCCGAGTGAATATATTAAAAATGACAATACTACCCAAACTAATCTACTTATTTAGTGCTATACCAATCAAACTCCCAAGAAATTATTTTACAGATCTAGAAAAAATAGTAGCAAAGTTCATTTGGAAGAACAAAAGGTCACGGATCTCAGGGGGATTAATGAAAAAAAAAAGGCAGATGAAGGTGGCCTTGCTGTACCAGATCTAAAACTATATTATAAAGCAGCGGTCATCAAAACCATTTGGTACTGGCTAAGAAATAGAGCAGTCGATCAGTGGCACAGGATAGGATATCAGGACAATCTAGGCAATAACCTTAACAATCTAGTATTCGATAAACCCCAAGACCCCAGCTTTTGGGATAAATACTTACTATTCGGCAAAAACTGCTGGGAAAATTGGAAACTAGTGTGGAAGAAATTAGGGCTTGACCCATACCTAAAACCACATACCAAGATAAGATCTAAATGGGTTCATGATCTAGATATAAAGAGGGACTTTGTAAGCAAGTTAGAGGAATGTAATATAGTTTATCTTTCAGACCTGTGGAGATGGAATAAATTTATGTCCAAAGAAGACCTGGAACTCCAAATTGAACATCAGATGGATAATTTTGATTATATTAAGTTAAAAAGTTTCTGTACAAACAAAACAAATGCAGACAAGATTAGGAGGGAAGCATCAAATTGGGAAATCATCTTTACATTCAATGGTTCTGATAAAGGCCTCATTTCTAAAATATATAGAGAATTGTCTCATATATATAAGAATTCAAGCCACTCTTCAATAGATAAGTGGTCAAGGTATATGAACAGACAATTTTCAGATGATGAAATTAAAACCATTTCTAGTCATATGAAAAGTTGCTCCAAATCACTATTGATCAGAGAAATGCAAATTAAGACAAGTCTGAGGTACCACTTCACACCTGTCATATTGGCTAAAATGACAGGAAAAGATAACGATGAATGTTGGAGGGGATGTGGGAAAACTGGGACACTAATACATTGTTGGTGGAACTGTGAACGGATCCAACCATTCTGGAGAGCAATTTGGAGCTATGCTCAAAAAGTTGTCAAACTGTGCATACCCTTTGACCCAGCAGTGTCTTTCCTGGGCCTATATCCCAAAGAGATCTTAGAGGAGGGAAAGGGACCCACCTGTGCAAGAATGTTTGTGGCAGCCCTTTTTGCAGTGGCTAGAAACTGGAAACTGAAGGGATGCCCATCAATTGGAGAGTGGCTGAATAAATTATGGTATATGAATGTTATGGAATATTATTGCTCTGTAAGAAATGACCAGCAGGACAATTTCAGAGAGGCCTGGAGGGACTTGCATGAACTGATGCTGAGTGAAACGAGCAGAACCAGGAGATCATCATACACAGCAACAACAGTATTACATGATGATCAATTCTGATGGACATGGCTCTCTGCAACAAAGAATTGTCTCAAACCAGTTCCAATTGTTCACTGAAGAAAACCATATACACCCAGAGAGAGGGATATGAAATTTGGACCACAACGTAACATTTTCATGATCTCTATTGACATTTGCTTGCATTGTGTTGCCTTTCTCTGATTCTTTTTTTTTTCTTGTAGATAGGATTTTTCTTGCATAACTTCTCAAGAATTTCAACATTATTAACATGTAGTGACTTCCTGCCATCTAGGGGAGAGGAGGGGACTGGGGGTAAAATTTGTAATGGAAAGCTTTGTAAAGATCAATGTTGGGAAACTACCCTTATACATGTTGTACAAATAAAAAACTTTAATAAAAAAAAGAATGGAAAAAAAAGAAAACTACTTTTGTATGTATTTTGAAAAATAAAAAAACCTATTTTTAAAAAAGCAAAAAAAAATATAATTCACATCACATAACTCAAATACTAAATTTGTGTAAGAATTTAGATTTTGCAATGTTTGTTACTTCAATCAAGAAGGTAATACAAGTGATCTTTACAAGCAGGAAGGCAGAATTTACTGCCAGTAACCCTAATGCAAGTCTCTCTCACATTCTGAAGCTTGCTTATAAGCAACATATAAAAGCAAAGCCTTCTCAGACTTTGAGTCTGTTGTTTCTAATCTAGTGTTTATTCTATAGCTATTTGTGGTAGCT
Organism: Myrmecobius fasciatus; assembly: GCA_023553655.1. NCBI lineage: Eukaryota > Metazoa > Chordata > Mammalia > Dasyuromorphia > Myrmecobiidae > Myrmecobius > Myrmecobius fasciatus. The sequence continues at coordinate 4,816 of JAJPUD010005849.1, forward strand.
ATTATTGACTATGTGATTGAGTCACCTTCCTCATGGATGATTATGATCTCACTTTATCACACAGCCTAATGCATGATTCTTCTAAAGGACATTCAAGAAACAATGGAATGCAAATACAGCCACATTAGGAAGGATATCAGTCTAACCACACTCCTTGAGAATAACACTGTTCTGCCACCATAATATCCTACTTTTCTACTCTCTTCCAGAGATCAAATTTGAACTCAGGTCCTCCTGACTTCAGGGCTGGTGCTCTATCCATTGTGTCACCTAGCTGCCCCAGCAATATTTTTTTTCTTTTTCTTTTTTTTATTAATACTTTTTATTTGTAAAACATATGTATGGGTAATTCCTAAACATTAACCCTTACAAAGCTTTCTGTTACAAAATTTCCCCCCTACTCCCCACCCCTCCCCCAGATGGCAGGATATCCACTACATGATAATTATGTTAGAATACTTAAGAAATTGAATATATGTATAGTTATTGCATCATTTTTTGTGCAGGAGAAATCATATCTACAAGAAAGAATAATCTGATAAAGGAAATACAATGCAAGCAAACCTCAATAGAGAACATGAAAATGTCATGTTGTAGTCCACACCTCACATCTTTCTCTCTAGGTGTATATGGCTCTCCTCACCGAACAATTGGAACTGGTTTGAAGCATTTCATTGTTGAAGAGAGTGATGTCCATTAGAACTGGTCCTCATATAGTATTGTTGTTGCCGTGAATAATGATCTCCTGGTTCTGCTCACTTCACTGAGCATTAGTTCATGCAAGTCTCTCCAGGCCTCTCTGAAATCATCCTGCTGGTCGTTTCTCACAGAGCAATAATATTCCATAACATTCATATACCATAATTTATTCAGCCACTCTCCAATTGATGGGCATCCATTCAGTTTCCAGTTTCTAGCCACCACAAAAAGAGCCCAGCAATATTGTTTTAAGAACAACTTTAAGTAAATAAGTAATTTTAACTTTTATAAATACCAAATTAACTACAGAAAACACATGAAGGAAGACATTATCTGCATCTGGAGAAAGAATTAATAAATTGATGTATGCCATAACTTTATTATATATTTAAAAGGAATAGCAAGTTGTATATAAAAAAGTGGCAGTTTTGTGTGCAATCATCTTTTTTTTATTGTACTGTGCTGTGGAAATATATATTTTATTCCATAATTAAAAATAATATAAATAAAAATTTCAAAAACCTAGTACTTGATACTGTGTAGAATCCAGGTTTTTTTCCAGTGCCATTTTTTTATTCCAAGTTCTCAAATCCTTTAGTCTCTTTATGGTGCTGCTTAAAGCACTTGACTGAAGCATATACACTTATCTTCTGTGTGAATCAGGCCTAAAGCTTAAGCAGAGTAGGTAACTGCCTACATGATAGGATCTGAAGAGGACAAGGAAATGACAGTGAACAGGAATATCTCCCTCAACAAGCTATCCTTAGTATTTGAAATTACACTAGTTATTACTTTGGGTCCCTTGTCACAATTCCAACACTAGAAAATAGTGTGAGTTGGTTTGTAGAATTTTACCAGCTTAACTAGTTGAGAGCAGGTCTGGATAGTGAAGTGAATGGATTGCTGAATCTAGAACACAGGAAATAAAGATCTGTGGAGAGCTTTAGTGATTCAGAGAACAACATGAAGGTTCTAGATTTCTTGGAAAAGAATACCTCAAAAGCAGAGAAGGAAGTCAAAATTTTAGGTAGTAGGACATTGAAGGACAATTTACTAGCTTTACTGTAAAAAAAAATCATGAACATCATCAACCATCAACATGAAGATAAAAGTAATTCCAGTGACATGGATCTTCATTGGACTCTTAAAATTTATGTAGAAGAATCCTAAGGTTAGGGCAGCTAGGTGGCACAGTGGATAGAGCACCAGCCCTGAAGTCAGGAGTACCTGAGTTCAAATCTGGTCTCAGACACTTGACATTCCGTAGCTGTGTGACCTTGGGCAAGTCACTTAACCTCAATTGCCTCAGCAAAAAGCAAAAAAAAAAAAAGAATCATAAGGTTATGCATGGAAAAGGCTCCCAATTGAAAGCTCACAATACAAGTTCAATAGATTTTTCTCAAGAAGAAGCTTGCTTTATGTTTTACTAGCATAAAAAGAAAGAAGAACCTTGATTTGTATCATCTCCTCTGGCTTCTTTAGTGAATACCTTAGTGGTGACATTGAAGATAAAAGTACTGAGATTGAAGTCAGACCTGAGCTCAAATCCAGCCTCAGATACTTTCTAGTTGTACAATCTTGGATAAATTTCTTAACTGCTATCTGCCTTAGTTTCCTTAACTCTACAAGGAGGATAATAATAGCATCTATCATTAACAGGGTTGCTGAGAGAATGAAATGGGATCATATTTATAAAAATTACTCAGCACAATTTCCTAACATATATATATATACATATATTTATATAAATTCCTATTTATTTCTTCTTTCTATCTCTCCATCTATCATATTTGGAAATGTAGCCAGGATTTTACTTGTTACAACCCTCCTAACTTTTCTATGACCAGAGATTGTTCCAGTTATAGGACAATAATGATGAATTGAGGTGTTAAGGGGTCATCTATTCCTTTATACAGATATACTCTTGTATTACCAGCATTTATTTATATGAGCCTCCACCTCACTACAGACATATGTGTGTGTTTTGAAATTGAGGAAAAAAATAATCTTAATATAGATCAAGGTATTCTATCTCTGACAAGAGTGCCCTAGGTTGCCAATGCTTATGCTGAAAAAAATAATAATTGCTATTATTAGTATAGCTCATATTTATATACATCCAATCCCCTTGTTTTATGGAAGAAGATGGAGGCTGACAGTGAATATTTAAATAACTTTCTTAGGATTACATAGGTTATAATTATAAAATTAAGTATGTAAGTATAGAAGGAATGAATGAATAATCATTTATTAAGCATTTACTATGTATCAAGCATTGTGCCAAATGCTAAGAATACAAATAGAAAAAAGTTAGAAAGCCTCAGATCTCAAGGAGCTCACATTCTAATACACTCACACATACACACAAATTTAGCTGCAAGACATATTGGGGATTGGTGTTCAAGGCAAAGTATCAGAGCAGATGATATGACCAGATGCATGGAGATTGACAAGTCATAGATGCAACTATATGGCAAAGTGGATAGTATTGGTCCTGCAGTCTGGATAACCTATATTCAAATCTGATCTGAGACACTTATCAGGTGTGTTACCCTGAAGTTAATTAACCTGTCTGCCTCAGGTAATAATACCTGCGGGTATTATTAGCATCAGCCTCCTGAAATTATTGTGAGGATCAAATGACATATTTGTAAAACACTTTGCAAGCCTTAATGGGATATATAAATGGTGGCTACCATTGTTACCAGAGGAAGGACAAATGATAAGGCTTGATGACCTTCTGCTTTTTTGTCTTTTTAAAGAAGAGAGTTGGTGAACCCATTCTCATCTAAGCCACTGTGAGTTTTCAAGTATTCTAGGTGGGTCTTGAATATCTGGGCCCAGGGGAAGGTGAGGGGGAGAAGACAAAGCAGAAATAACATACTTTCTTGCTACCCAAGAGTTCTAAGTTATTATTAAAATATTTTTCAATGCTTCATTTTCTCCTTCAAATTAGAAAATTAAGCAGGGAGAAGAAGCAGCTACTACATTCACCACCACAGACACCCCCTGCTTAAAATATTTATCTTAAATTGGCTAGACTAGAGCATGTCAATTCTTTGTCCTCTCCCTCTCCATACCTCACCTCACTAGCCTTCTTATTTTTCTAAATTAGGCTGCCAATCTCATAGTACTTCTGTTCTCCACAGGGGGGTCTGCCTGCAAAATGGCAGACATGCCCAAATATCTGCCAGTGTTTAGTATAGATAATGTAATCCCAGCTTTTACCCCAACCTTAGTCGATGTGTTGCAATATTGTTTATGGTTTTCCCATTTGTGGCATGCTGCTTGGTTTCCTGTGAGTTGCTAGGAGAGCTCCCTGATAACAACTATGAGCCATTGAAACTATGAGGCTTCATTTATTATGGCATGATATACACATTACCTCACTTGTGTTAGACCATATGGAGAGCTCTCTGTTGAATTTGGCTTAGTTACTGGGGTGAAACAAGGATGGATTCTGTTCCTCATCCTCTTCAATTATGCTGTATATTGGATCAGGACGCCAACTTCAACAGATCATGTGGGCACAGCAATCAGTCCTCAGGACAACAGCTCTGCTTTATCCTATGCCAATAAAGAGTGATAGATGAACTGAGGAAGGGATGGTGAGTGGCAGGGAATAGCATTGATCCCAGGAGCAAATCAATAGGATTCAACACAAACAAAGCTAGGGAGCAGGAGGCAAATGGAAGGCAGGACACCCATTTGTCACTCACTGTGAGAGAAAAACAGAAACTTGAGAGAACTTGAAATGCTCATCCAACTCTGAGCACAAATGAGAATCCAGCAATGAGTTCTAAATGGAGACAAATCAACATTCTATGCTTGGATCAACACCACAGGGGAAAAGATGCATCCTGGGGACAAAACTCAGTCTGCCATGCAGATTTGCTTCTTGCTTAAAGAGGGAAAAATGAATGCTTGGAAAATGCAGGTGCAAGAATGGGAATTTTAATCCTTGTATGTAGATATGGAGGAAAGTAGGGAGAATATACATGCGTCTGAATATCTGTTATGAAGAGGGAGGAAGTGATACTAATGGTGTTTGCTCATATACTATCTTTATAACCTACCAGGGTAATGAAGTCTGTCTTCTTCTAAGTATAAATTATACCACACATAAAAGGTAGTGGCAAGCAAACAGTACTATATACATAGTGTTCATTTGATTCAATAAGGGGAGAAGTTTGCCCCACATCCCAAAGCTAACATGCTAGCAATCAGCCTAAAAATGACCATGATTAACAGAGACTAAGAATATATATATATGTATATACATATATATACACCTACTTATAAGCATGCATTAAGAAGTTGGCAAGTGACTTAAGACAGAGGCACAAAGGTAGTAGTTGGTTAGTGGCAAAAGCCCGGAGACCTAAGTTTAAGTTCTTATTCTATAAATTATTAGTTGTATGATGAAAGTCAAGTCCCTTCACCTTGAATCTATTTTGTGTCAAAACTTCAATTAACATTGCTTGTAGTAGCTAATTCATGGTGGTTTTGTAAAAAAGGCACTTTGTACATCTAAAAGTGCTTATATAAATTAGTTACTGTTCTATTAGGAACACAACACAAATGGATTATTCACCCTCTCCCCCCTCCCTCCCTCTCTGTCTGTCTGTCTGTCTCTGTGAATCTGTGTCTGTCTCCCTCTCTCCTTCTCTCTGTCTCTTCCTCTTTCCCTCTCTCCTTCTCTCCTTCCCTCTCTTGCTTCCCCCCTCTCTCCCTTTCTCCTTTTCTCTCTCCCCCTACCTCCCTCCCTCCTTCCCTTTCATATGTGCCTCATCTTTATCAAAATGGAACATAAATAATCTAAGAGTTCCCTTTGCAAGCAAGGCATCATCACTAATAATGAGCTATGGGTAAAGTAATCCTGTCCCTTCCAAAGGACAAGCTATAGCTTTGCTTATGGCTGATTATTAGAGGATAAAATCAAAAGATTGATGCCCCCCAAAAAAGTCTAATTAGTGTTAGTCTATTGGAGAGGAAGCTGAGCATGCTGCTCCACCACTGCCAAATGAAATTAAGGCCCAATTATTGATAAATGAAGAGTGGTTTGTGCTGGAGTCTGGCCTGGAGTCGAGGAAATACATCTGTCATTTGGCCTGCACAGGAGTCATTCATGTGTGACATAGCATCCTGTGCATTTATCATGCATCTGTAGATTTTTGTTTTAATTCAGTTAGCTGTCTAACTAGATTCAGTGCTGGATGCCTCGTACAGAGTCAGGATTTGGACTGACAGATGCAATTCTAGTTTGAAATGGTGTGTGACATGACTAGCTACCCTGCATATTAATTATTATTGAAACCATTATAGGCTCTGCTTATGCACTAATGGCCGATTGTGTTATCTGTTTTGTGGTTTCCACAGTTAACAATTGCCCAGTTGCTCTAGGGCAGGTAGGAGACAAACTGGATCAATGGACCATTGTTGCTGAGCGCATTTACTATTATGGGTAAATTAGAATGGAACTGTTTGAAAGACCAAGATGAGAATGCCCCAGTCATCCCATCATGCAAATTGCAAATTCTCCAAATGAGATAAATAGAGGAGAAACACTTTATATACATCTTAATGTGGCAAAATTATTTATTAATTCCATTGTCAACTCTGAATGAAAAACAAACATTTGTTAAATTGATAAAATTGTAACATCTTCACAATGGCTTTTTTCAATAATTCCAGTTCAGAGTAGGCAGCCTTAAGACTTCTTCTGTCTGCAGGCTTGTGGAAATTTAATTTAAAGTTCATACAATTTCATCATCAGGATGTATGGGAAATTGAAATAACTGTCACCTTCAGACTGAAACTGCTAATGGAGTTTTTGTCCAAAGTTCTGAGAAAAGACTTTGAACACTAATGAAAACATTAGGGCAACTAGCATGGTTCAGACTTTCCTCCTATTTTTTCTTCCCCATGAATGCACATGTCATTTATGCTGATCACAGATTTAATTTGTGTGTGTGTGTATGTATGTGTATGTGTATGTGTATGCCATTGATTGCATTTCTGCAAATTTCTGTGATACACATTTTAGTCCTGAGTATGTAAAGTAAAGTGATGTGACTTAGAGTCATGAAGTTTCCTGCCATCAGCATACCAAATTTCTGGGAAGAAAGAAAAGTACAGGATTGAAAATCCTGTGTGTTCCATCTTCAATATGACTAGAATTAGAAATTTTCATTTTCTAAAGAAATTCAAAAGTCAGAGATAGTTCCTTTGAAGTTGCTAATCACTTTAATAAGGCAAAATGTAAAATGGTTATAACATTGAAGATGACATCTTTTGTATTAAATATAGCCCATTTTTTAGTAACTTTAGTTAAACTTAATTTACCACTTTCCTGGATGCTTCTTATTTATTAGAGAACCCTCTTTTTGTATTAGTGGTTAATAAAAGCTTGTACTTTCCTAAACAATTAAAAATGTGCATCTCAGAATGAATGCTTTTGTGTTCATGAAGGTTTTTTAAAATATTATTTATTTAAAAGGAGATATTTAAAGGGAAGCTGCTGGCTTCTATTAAAAATGGAGTCATTTGATGATGATATTGGGTTACGAGATTTTAGTTATTCAAGATCATTTTGAATAAAAGAGCAAATTAGAAAGTAAAAAGAATCTCAGTACAAATAGATCTTAAAATATCAACAGTCATAATATTCAGGAAATATAAGTGAATTTTGACTTTACAGTTTGGAAGCTATTATCATTTTTTTTGTGATTAGCTACTCCAATTTACAGTGTTTGCCTCACTGCTTTATTTCTCTCAAAAGGTTTTTTTATAAGACTCCTAAAACTTAATTATGGCTTATGCAAATATCATTTGAGGGAAAAGAGAGTAATATTTAATCTTTAAAAGGCATTGTTAGGTTAAATGCTAGGAAAGTAGTTGTATGTATTAAATGGTGTTAAGAGGAACAAATGGTCTGAGAGAGGGGAAGCTTCCTTGCCAAGAGGCTGCTAATAACTTTCTTAAAACCACTCCTTTGGGGATAATGTTTTCAAAACTTTCTATCAAAGGTGAATGTCTTAGAAAGTTGAAGAAAACATCCACTTTGCTGCTTCTGCATTATACTAGGATCAGAAGCAAAGCACTGTTCATAAAGCATTGCGATAAATCTGATTAACTGATAGAAAAGCTGATCAAGGCATGAAAAGTAGTCACTCAGCCAATGGTCTCATATGTCATGCCTGAAATAATGCAATAAGTTTTCTTTTTTTCCCTTTTTATTGAAATGACTTTTTTTTAACTTTCTTTACTGGAAGTTTGGGAGATACCATACTCCTCAAATAAATTTAATTAGATGAAACATTTGTTTTGTTACTTGAAAAGAATTTACTAAGCACTATGTGTGCTTATGTGTGAGACACCATGCTTAAGGATTTAGTTAAGACCTACTAATTGTTAAATATTATGGTAGGTATTAGATGAACAAAGACAGAAATTAAACGGTCTTTATCTCCAAGGAGCTTACATTTCACTGAAAGGGAAACAATGTGTGTATAACTAAATAAATACAAAATACATACATGCTAAAATATAGAGACTGGCATTTCATAGCTACAGGAAATTCTCAACTTCTTATTGATGAAAGTCAGTACCTTCTCTGCAATTTATAATTTTAGAGAGTTGTCTAAGAGCATACAAAGGCCAAGGATCTTGCCCAGGATCATAGAGCCCACATATATCTAAGGCAGGCCTTGAGTCCGTGTCTTCACTTCGGTGTCTCTCTCCTCATTACATTATGATACCTCTCTATAGCAGTTAAATTCAGATAGCTTGATTGGTGGAAGGTGGACACTGCAGGGAATCAGCAAAAGCCTATATAGAGGGTTTAGTAAATTTGCTATCACAGATTCTTAACAAGACAACAAAACTGAACAATTTATCAAAAAATAAAAGATAGAAAGCAAAGTTAGATGTAAAATGGATAGTTTTAATTATATTAAATTAAAAAGGTTTCCTATAAATAAAACAAATGTAGTCAAGATCAGAAGAAAAGCAGAAAAACAGGAGAAAAAAATTGTACAAAGTTTATCAGATAAAGGTTTCATATCTAAAATATATGAAGAATTCGATCAAATCGATAAGAATACAAGTCATTTCTCAGTTGGTAAATGTTCAAAGTCTATGAACAAGCAGGGTTCCATGAAGAAATCAAAATGATTTATAGTATTATGAAAAAATGCTCTAAATCATTCATGATTAGAATTAAAATAAATTTAAAATACTCAGAGAAATATTTTTTTCAACATTTAGCATGAAACATCTATTAGGGATGGGGGAGGTATTGTTCATAAAGAACTCTGAGCATGGAAACACACTCCTCTAATGCAGATTAGCAACTCAGTGATATTTTTTAGTCTTAAAAAGTCAAAGATGTGGGGAGGCAAAGCTTTTAAGTGACTTTCTTTTTGACCCACTCCTAGTATGTGTCAGAGATAGGGTTTGAACCCAAATCTTCCTGATTTCAAAGATAACCTAGTCATTGCAAAATTTTCTCTAAATTTCAAGGATATAATACGGAATATTTTATACTATCAATGTATAATATGCTATACCTGAGAACAATATTAAAGATTTTTTTGAAGTTTGGTGATAGAGGAAGAGGCCTTATTATAAGGCCTTTTCAAAACAAAGAGTAGAAAAAGCTTCCACTTCATGATAAAAATCTTAGGGAAGACAGGTTCAAAACCTTTAATAAAAATTTTCTTTGATTACAATGTTTGCGGCTTTAGTTTGACATCATCATTATTATTATTAAATATGTCTACTTAGATAAGTATTTCTATGGATGACCATTATTACATTTATTTTGGTCGTATAGAATAATGTTCAGCTGAACTGTTGGCTTTGGGCTTACTTGTAACGTACAAAATGATGCTCTCCTTATTTGTAGATGATAAATTACTCACTTTGTAAAGGCAAATTAAAATTGTCACCTTGGTTGGTTGGTTACTAGTATAACATCTCCTTGAGATCAGGAACTCTCTTCATTTGGATCTTGGTATCCCCAGTAGTTACTGTATAGCAGGCACCTAATAAATCCATGATGTACTGAATTAATTTGGACTGCATAGCCTGCATAGCAACAAGAGAGGTCTGGATGCACTTTGGGAGAACTGAACCAACCAAAGGTATGTACTGGATCCAAATCACTGTGTTGTCCTTAGTTCTTCCAAGATAGGGTTCACTAAGTTTATGTGAAGTGCATTCTTTAGGACATGTAGACTATGGGGTTAGCCAGCCTCTTCCATTCTCCTTCTTTTACTTCTGCCTGGGGAAATGAGGCAATACTTGAGTTTTTGGACTAAAGCACACACACAACTATGGTTAGATTGCCTATTCCTATCAAATGAAGATAGTTTCATTTGAGATTTATTTTTAAAATCATGTTTGCACAATATGGAACTAAATGCAACTTTAAACTTGTGTTGACTTTCACTTTTCCACCTGCACTGTGACCTGTAACTTCCAATTTTGTAATGAGAAAAGGATTTTCCCCTGCCAGAAACTGTTTTTGTTTACCAAAGAATATGCAAAATAGCACCAGGTGAAGAACGACTTTTTCACCCAGTCTTGAAATCATCACAAAGAAGCAAATTTTGCTGCTTTTACTTCGTGTGTGAATTTTTTTTCCACACAGCTCTATTCATTGCATCAAACAATGGGACCAGTGTTGCCCAGCAAAGAATGGAACTATTCACATATCCCGTGCCCTGCACAGTGCCTACCCTTGTTAGTCTTGGCTGTCCTTCTGCAGGGATGAAAGTTGGGTATATGTTGATGCATGTGGCAGAGTAGACCAGCAAATTCTGGACAAAAGATGCCAGATAACCCGACCTCATATCAGCTCCTAAAGAAATTGCTTGCTTGTTTCAGCTTGTGTTCAGAATAGGGTCCTGAATTTCAGGAACATGAGATAGTATCAACGGCAGTGTGAGGACAGGTGGTGAGCTCCTACTTCATCTTCATACTATTGGGCCTAACTTCCTGAATATATCAGGAGATATAATGAAAGCCTGAAACCAGAGCTTACACTGATCTTGTGTGCAGTGTCTCTTGCTGAAAATTAAGTGTATCTGAAAACAAAAGAGGCAACTCTGCAGTGATGTGGGTAGAAAAAACACTCAACTACTGTGCTCATACTACAGAAGCATGAAAATGCTTTCCAAGGGGAAGAAAATGTATTTTGGTAAAAACAACTCCATCCCACTCACAGACAAAACCATCATCCTATTATTTTCATATGGCATTACCCTAGAAAGAAAATTTCTACAAATATATTATATGGGAAGGTCACACATTATCTTTACCATTTCTTCTTCTGTTTCAGCATCTTAAATGTACAGCATATCAGCTACTATTTAAGCCCAAACTTTTCTTTTAACAAATATGTTAGAAGGAGAGGATTAGGTTGTTACTTACCACATTTAGGGTATCCAATACTGGCTTCCATCATCTCAAACTTCTCCCTGCCATTGCAGCCCACCTCTTAAACTACTGACATTTTCTTGGTGATACTATTGAGCTGCAAATCATGAAACATCAAAACCTAAGAAGAAAGGAAATACACTTGAGTCAAAGGATAATGTAGAGATGGATGAGAAGGCATGGGGAAATTATGATATTTGTTAGTGGATAAGAGTTCCTGAACTAAAGAGTTTGTGAGTCATTGAAATGTCAAAGAAACAAACATGGTCAAATCATGCCAGACCTGAATGTCTGACAAAGGGAAACAAATAGCAAATTCATGTCATGTTTATAAGATTTAAGTCAAATTGATTATATTATTGAAGCATGAGAGACTGAGGAAGAGATTTGTCATGGGATGTGATTAGTTTGTATTTTTAATTGGACCTGTGTTTTCAATATAGGAAGTTCCTTGTGAGAAATGCTTACTACCAATGTAGATTGGCATCTGCTTTGCAAAGCATCTTAAGCATCTTATGGAGCAATCTGTAACAACAAAAAGTTAAATAATTTGCCCAGAGTCACTCAGTCAATGCATAGCAAAGACAGGGCTTAAAGTTAGGTCTTCTTGCTAATCTGGGCCTAGCCTTCTATTCATTCTATGGATCTATTCCTATACCACTAAGTCTTTAAATTAGAATGGTATCAGGTCTATCTATCACAAAGTACATTATGCAATGTAGTTAACTAAACCAGATGAATCAATAATACTTTCTCTCCTTCCGCACTGCAAATTTTGTTGAAAATATGGTTCCTTCATTTTTCTAAATCATTCAAACCAAAGTAAACTATGATTGAATTTCTTAATGATCAAATATTTATCACATCTTGGTCTACTAATTTTAATACTACAAGTTCAAAAATGGATAATTTTAAAAAATAGTTCTTTGTGTGCACTCTTTAAAACATATCTCTCTTGATGATAAGCTTCTAGATATTCTAAATCCTTGCTAGGCCATGATGGATCAGTTCTCAGGCAATTCATTCCATTTAACAAACTTTATTAAGCATTTACCACATGCAAGGTACAGTGCTAGGTGCTTGAAATACAAAAAAAAAATTACATCAATCTTTATATTCAAGATTATATCCTACTGGGAAAATACAATGAGTGCATAAGTGCATGATGATTTCAGGAAGGAAAAGCATTGCCATTTGAGGAAATTAGAAAAGTCTTTTACATAGAAGTTGACACCTAAGAGAATGAAGAAGAAAGGTAGTTTCTGAGATGTGGAAAGGGAGAAAGGAATGCATTCTAGGCATGGGGAAAGCTTAGATCCTAGCAAAGGGCAGGAAATGAAATGTTGGGGATATCAGCCATAGGTCCATCTAATTGTGAAAAATATCTCAAAAGTTCTTGTTAGTATAACTCTGACTATTCACTTAAGTAACTGTTGGAACTACTCATGACAGAAAACAGTGTTTTTCTTGGCTTATTGATAGTCCTTGGCAATTATGTAATCAAATATCTCTACCCCAGGGCATTACTCCAAAACTATGAATATTTTGTTGATTGTCCTTATCATGTGATAAATAGGAAAAATATGTTAATGACTTAGATTCTTTATAGCATCCATCTCTCATTTTATAAAAGGCAAATTATTCCTAGGCAGAACTGAATGCTAGTTGCTTGACAGTAAGGGTAGATTGGGAGGTATGCACAAAATGGAAAAGGTAGTAGAAAACGCCATTATAAAATTTGGGTACCTTGTTTAATCATCTCTTTGCTCTTGGTTTCCTATTGAAGGCCCAAATATTAAGAATAAATCTGATTTTGCTGATTCCTCAACCATCCATGAGAATATTTTGCTCCCTTTAGGGTTTCTTGTTTTATTTTGTTTTTTGTTTTTTTGCTGAGGCAATTGGGGTTAAGTGACTTACCCAGGGTCTCCCTTTAGGGTTGTTAAAAAATAACATTAGTCATTAGAATCCATGGATCTTTTTGAGTAGCAGTAGGTAATAAAGAGCCAAGAATAAAGGTGTAAATTATTCTAGCTTCTTCACTGATTCATTCAATTTCTCTGGCCCTCAACCTCTAGGAGAGACCTAAGATGGCAACTAATTCAATATCTGAATTGTATATTGCATTAGTTTTCATCTTAGGTCTCTGCTACTTCTAAAAATGTTTTGCTGATTTGGAGCTATGCTCAAAAAGTTATCAAACATTGCATACCCTTTGACCCAGCAGTGTTTCTACTGGGCCTATATCCCAAAGAGATTTTAAAGGAGGGAAAGGGACCCACATGTGCAAAAATGTTTGTGGCAGCCCTTTTTGTAGTGGCAAGAAACTGGAAATTGAAAAGATGCCCATCAATTGGAGAATGGCTGAATAAATTATGGTATATGAATGTTATGGAATATTATTGTTCTGTAAGAAATGACCAACAGGAGGATTTCAGAGAGGATTGGAGAGACTTGCATGAACTGATGCTGAGTGAAATCAGCAGAACCAGGAGAACATTATGCACAGCAACAAGACTATACGATGATCAATTTTGATGGACATGGTTCTCTTCAACAATGATGTGATTCAAACCAGTTGTGCTGCGATGAAGATAGTCATGTACATCCAGAGAGAGGCCTGTGGGAACTGAGAGTGAACCACAACACAGCATTTTAATGCTTTCTGTGAATATTTCCATGCATTCTGTTTTCCTTCTTAGGTTGTTTTTTTTCTTCTTCTCTTTCTAGATCTGATGTTTCTTGTGCAGTAAGATGGCTGTATAGATATGTATACATGTATTGTATTTGTCATATAATTTATCC
>JAJPUD010005849.1:18862-41728 GCA_023553655.1 Myrmecobius fasciatus
TTTTTTTGCAAAGGTCAATGTTGAAAGGTCACTCATGTTTTGCAAATAAAAAGCTTTATAAAAAAAAAGTTAAATAAAAAAAATGTTTTGCTGAATGTAATCCAAGTTATTGGGTTTCTGACTATTTCTTGATCAGGAAAAACGAAAATCTTAATGTAGTTATTGAAACAGCATTTTTTCTTTTAATTCTCCAAGCTTTTTTCCCCTCCAAAGCTTCTAACCTGTACTCTACATTTTCCTTTTCTAATATTGCTATTTGTGATACCTTGCCAAATCTATCATGTTCACATTATAGAAACTGAGAGTATCCTGCCAAATCCATCCATCTCCAGTAAGCTTGTAGATGGCTTAACTCTCATAAATCAAAGAACGAGGATGTTAGTGAATAAAATTAAAACTATTTGAATAAAAGTGTAATTAACTTTTTAAAAGTCCAAATGCCTATACATTTATTACTTCATTGATTTATGTCGCTTACTCTTTCTAGATTTCAGTTGCTCATCTTTAAGATGAAGGGATTGGAATAGACACCCTAATTTTCCTTCCAACTCTAAACCTCCATTCTATTTTGTTTTGCAAACAATGAACTCATCTATGCCAAGGAGTCATCTGGTAAGGCTTGGAGTGTTCAGGGAGGATTAGCACCTCTGGTATGAAAGCTTGCTGAGCTTTTTCAGAGCTGCTCCATTCTTGGTGTCCACCTTGCACCAAACTCTCATTCTGTGGCTTTAGGAAGCTACAACATGAATAGCAGCCACACTTTGGTAAAGCTGTTTGAGCAAATGGGCTAAACCAAGTTGAGGATAACCAACAGACCTCACAACAATCAGTGAATTAGGGGGATGTCTATCCCAAGCATATGAAGTCTTCCTTTCACAGAATAGGCAGGTTTTGTTCCAATAGCTATGGAGGCAGGTGAAATAGATGTTGTAGATCACACCGAGATTGATTAGACATCAAAGACACCAAGGTCATTCATTGCCTCCTATGATATTACCAATCCTGACTTGTCTTGCCACTGAACTTTGATGACTCTGAGAGTGAATCTGATGACTTTGTGCAATTCTGCTTCACTTAAATCTTAATTCACATACAAGTCAAAGTATCAGCCTGTGATATTGAAAAGTTAAGGACAAACAGAAAAAATAGTCATGTGGTATTGGACAAATCATATAATCACTGCTTTCTTATCTGTAAAATAAGGAGATTGAACCAAAATGTCTTTGAATCTCATTCCAGCTCTAGCATTCTCCCATACAAATATTGTACATAGATAAAACTGCTACTCTGATCTTGTCTTGAGTTCCTCCTATGAAGGAATTACTATTGTCCAGTGATAAAGGTGCCCTAGGAGCAGTTAAGTGCTGTCATAGTGCGCAAAATGCCAAGCTTGCACTCAAGAAGACTCATTTTCCTGAGTTCAAATATGGTTTTAGACATTAACTAACTGTGTGACCTTGGGCAAATCACTTAATCCTATTTGCCTCAGTTTCCTCATCTGTAAATTGAGCTGGAGAAGCAAACCACTTCAGTACTTCTTCGAAGGAAACTCTAAATGGGGTCATGAAGAATCAGACACTACTGAAAAATGACCAAACAACAGCAGCAATGGTGCCA
Source organism: Myrmecobius fasciatus (assembly GCA_023553655.1). Lineage (NCBI taxonomy): Eukaryota > Metazoa > Chordata > Mammalia > Dasyuromorphia > Myrmecobiidae > Myrmecobius > Myrmecobius fasciatus. Next base: position 20,480 of record JAJPUD010005849.1, read on the forward strand.
AAGAAGAGAAAGCTGGCTGAAAGTTAATATGGTATTAGTGCTGGTGATATTCTCTCACCAAAGCAGAAAATCATACAGTTGTAGCAACATTTAGCATGCAAATTGGGAGTGGCAGCTTTTTGGAGCTAGAAGAAAAGGATCAAAACAGCAAAAAAAAAGAGCCAAAATCAAAGAGACCCACTGGCTCTGCAAGGTGCCACCTCAGATCCTACTTTCTTCAAAGCTGAGAAGTCCCAGGGTAAGACAAAACAGGCTGAGTTGTTGAAGCTCCAGACCTGACAGTGTGATTTACCCTTACTTCCAATTTGAATACATCCTTGGAAATATTAATAAATCTTGGTTTTGTAGGTTTGTTTTCCCTTTTTATCATCCCTCATAAGTAATAGAGAATGATGTCTTGTCATTCTGATGTCTCCTTCCACTCATATAGCAGAAACCAACCAGGTGAGTTGTCATAATTTATATGATGCTTGGATATAAATACACCTTGGAGACCTTCCTTCATAACAGACGGAGAGTACCACCTTTTGATTGGACTTAAATGCCATACCAAACTATATGAGCAGCTCCCGTTACCAGGCTACAAAAGAGATTACGTTAAATATGAATATGTATTTGGTTTCTTTTTTTTCCTTTCAGTTAAGTAGGACTTTCCTAAATGTATTGATGCCTTTCCTTTTCATTTAAACCCAGAAGTGGATATACAGCTAAAATTTAGTATACTCCTTACTCCACATTACCTTCAAGCCTCACTCACTCATAAAAGTAGATTTTACCTATGTAGAGTTAAGCCTTTTCATTCATTATACATTCCAAGAATGTTATAATATTCCCTGTATCATCCTTAAATTTTTCATTCAGCCAAATTACTTCACAAAAAAAGTTCTCCTCAGTTTCTGTAATTCTCCCTAGGCAGTCACAAATATACTGAATTTAACTAATCACCATAAAACTGGGACTAGGAGTTGGAGATCCCTAGTATGACTTGGTGGTTATGAAGTTGCCTTTGCAAATAGAAAATTTCTTTTGTAGTTAATTCTGTGCTTCAACTGAAACAGGGCCAATCTGTCTTGTTTTTACCCAATTTTCTTATCTTAATTGCTAATTGGAATCCTCTGCACAGTGTTAAGCATAATTCATTAAAAGGGCTACTAATGGTTCCTATTCCTTAACCACTAGCCATTTTCTTCTTCTCAATAATCTTTCCACTCACCTTGGGGGCTACATGTAATACATTCAAACTTTATAGTAGATCAATTAGTCTAAAACAATTTGCTACAGAGTAAAAATTGATCTGAGTCAAGTCCACTTTGTTCATGGTATAGAGAGGAGAGCTACTAGAGTGCTTCAGTTGAACCTAGTAGAAGTAACCTATAAAGTGATCCTACAGCAAACATCCAAGTATGGATAGATTGAGGATTCAGTATTCTTTCTAGAAAATGTAAACCAATCAAGACCCCTATCAATCAAAAATGCCTGCTCACTTTCCCTTGAAATTTCCTTCACTTGCCAAGTTCCCTGGCCTTTTATTGAGTTCTTGGGATATTTTCACAAACATCTCTGATTCACCTCATCCTTCAAGACTCAGCTGCACTTCAAAGATAGCCTTTTCTGGTACCATTGATGTCACCTTCAGGGAAGCAAGCAAGCAACACACATTTATTAAGCATCTACTATGTGCCACAGTCTCTATCTTGGAAAGAAAAAGTACAAATCTGTTGGCTGTTACTAAAGTTTACTTCTTTCAATCACCTCTTGACACTTCATTCACAGGATCATAAATTAAGTGCTGGAATGGACTACAGAGGCTACTTTTTCCAAACCCCTCATCTGACAGATGATGAAAGTAGGGCCCAGAGAGGTTAAGTGATTATTAAGTCAAAATATATAGTAAATATCAAAGGCAGGATTTAAACTCAAGTCACCTGACTCTAGCTCCAATGTATTTTCTTCTATGAAATTCTGCTTCTGTAACAGTTCTGTGAATCAGTCACAAATGAGGCTTCAGATATTTTCTATACACATATTAAAGCTTGCTGAATTTTTCATGCTTTACAATATCCCCACATCCTCTTTGTATTCTTTCAACAGCTAGGCCAAGAATTAATAATTGTGACATTATAATCTCTTACATTTGGAAAAGGATTTTAAATTTTAAAAAAAATGTTCATAGCTATTTTTTTTTCATTTGAGGCTCACAAAAGGGGGTGATTCCAATTTACCAGATAAGGAAACTGACATTTAGAGAGATAAAGTGATTTGTCCAGAATCACACAGGAAATGAATGGCAGAACTGGAACCAGAATCAAGCCTCCTGACTGCTAACCTAGAACTCATACTCTTTTGGCATACTGCTTTCAAGGGAATATAGATGGATTGAGGGATAAGCAGGTTGGATCTCCCTAGAAAGCCCTTGAATTTTGGCTTAGTGGTTAGTAGGATAGATGATGAGCAGGCTCTCTTCAAGCTCTAAAACCTATGCTTTGTAGAGCTTTTTTCAGTAGTAGACAAAAGACAAGCAATGATTTGCAGATACTATAAAATCTTTGTAAGCCATATTTGAAGAGGGACATGAAGTATTAAAGATAATCAAGATGCTTCCCTCTTCTCTACTTCCTTTCCTTTTCCTTGAAGTGGCATCATACATGAGGAGTAAAAAAATACAATTTTCTTTTTGTACAAACTTTGAACCCAAATTATTCCAAATGCTATTCCAAAAAAATAAGTAAAATTTACTCATTCATATATTATCTTAAAAATATTGTACTCCATTATTATTATATTTTTAATTTAATCAAAAAAATTTGTAGAAATTTGTTTTCTTCTTGTTATGTAAGTATATTTGTTATATCCTTGATTTTGTTTCTTGGCCTACAAAGTTTAAAATATTTACCTTGTGGCCCTTTACAAAAAAAATTGTCAATATTTAATTTATTGCATATCACCTACCAAGATGGGCTGTGTAAAGATCAAAAGATCCTTGAATTTGCAAGACTCCTGTTCTGTTGAAAAATTAGAGCAAACAGTTTCAGCTACAGTATTTATTTTGTTGATCTTTCTAAAGTGAATTACTTTTGAATTGGATTGGAAATCCTGAAAAATATAATTCAATTCACATACAGTTTGGCAAATAGTAGATTCTCAATAAATATGTGATTTTCCACCTTCCTTAAAAAATCTTTCTAGATCTGACTGTGGAAAGATTAGAGTTTGACAGATCTTTGAATAATACGAAATGATTTGACCAGGGTGTCAAGATAGGAAAGGGAGCAAATCATAGTCAGTGAAAGTATAATAGTCTTCAAAAGAAATGAAGGGAATAGAGAGCATAGTGAAGATGAAAAAAAAATTACTGATATTCCATTTGCTACTATTGCCTATTGCAATTGGCCAGGTTGCATACTGGAATGTCAAGTCCAGAAAAAAAAATTGAGGTAGGGAAAGAGGAATAAAAAAATAAAATATCTATTGAGAGGCTACTATGTGACAAACTATATGTGTGTTGAATCTTACATCTCAGGGTTCCCAATGCAATTCATAAGTAGCCCGTTTTGGAAATACCAGGAAATGCTAAATGTTGTTGCAGAAACTCTTTTTGCTCTAGTTTTTCAGCAAAACAGAAGTCTTGTGAGATTGAGGATATTTGTGCATCTATTATATGTATGTACATGTGTACATATATAAATATATTATAGTATATATTATATAATACTGCACATTATAGGTATATAATATATATATATACATGTACATATATATACACAAATATATATGTATATAGCATTTCTCCTTTTTTTAGTCATCCATCAGCTACTTGCTTAGCACAGACTTTCTGTATCTTTCATATGGACTATTGTAATAGTGTTTTAATTGGTCTGTCTCATGTCTTTCTTTACTCCAATCCATATTTTAATCAGCTACTAAATTGATTTTTCCCATCATCTTCTTCCCAATAAACTTTAAAGTTTCACTTCCAGGATGAAAGATCAAGTCTTCTATTCAGCATCTTAACAATTCATCATCTGCCCCTTTTCTATTTTTCTAGCCTTCTAATGATGTTTTATTCCTATTTATACACTCTACAATCTACACTAGCCTCCTTGTTTGTTCCAGAAATTATTACTACTGACTCCAACTGGATCTTTGTATCAACTGTCCCCCTCGCTACAATGTTCTTCCTTCTTACCTTTCTAATTCTCCTCAGTGTTTTTTAAGGCTCAGCTAAAATCCTATTTTATGTTTGTTTTGTTTTTTTCAGTCTTTGTCCCTCAATTGTTCTCTGCTTTAGCCAAATGAGAAGGGTTAAAAACAAATAAGAGTTGGGGCAGAACAGTGATCCTCTTGAGACAATCATAAATGATCCAAAGAAAGATACTAGGATGGTGATTTGGTCCCTGTGAAGTATAAACACCTCCAGGTTAGTTCCACTGAAACAGCAAGCAGAAGGAGACATAACCTCAGCCCCAGCCATAGAAATTTTCATCTGGACAGTGTGGGGAGTTAGGAGTCTGAGTCAGGAAAATCTGTTGATAAGGAATTCCATGTCTGAGTGCACAAGCAGTGGGACGAGATCTCTGTTGGCTGCGGGCACTTACAGGAGGGTGGAATTCTTTTTTAGTCCCAGGACAGAGAGAAGAACTGAAGAAAGAAAGACCTGAGGACAGAGGCATCATCACCCAGATACCAGGACTAGAGGTGATTATACCAAGGATCCAACCATTTGGAAATAGATAAGACCAGAATTTATCTTCAGAGAAGGATGCTGAAATTTTTAAAAAAGAGAACAATCCCCCCCCAAAAAAAAACCAAGAAGATTATGTAAAGAGGCCAACGAACTAGAAAAAGCAATCCACAATCTCAAGGAAGGAAAGGATTCCTTGAAAATTAGAATTAGGCAATTCTGAATGGGGGGAAAAAGGATATTCAATGAATTGCCAGACTATCAGGATTTTGTGGCAAATTTTTTTTTTAAATCTGACATATAAGATCCAAGACAAATATAAGATAAACATCAAAGGCTAATTTCAAGGGACTTGATAAGGACAAACTATGTTTTATATGTGGAGATATTTTAGGACTATATTTTAGGACTGTCATTAGTAATTTGGTAGTTCAAAAGAAAGTTTGGGACAGAGCTGAGTATAATAGGATTCTAAAAAGCAAAACTATGGTTGGAAAAGGTAAAATAGTAATTAGTTTATAAGAATGAGATATGAGAGCAAGAGCTGACACAGAGGAATGAGAAGAAAGAGGGTTGGTAGTACTAGAATTACTCTTATTGGGAATGGATTAAAGAAGGGAAAAAACATGTATCTATAAGGGTATAAAAGTCTTCTAAATTATTAAAAAATAAGAGGAGAAGAGAGTAGGATAAGGGGGGAATATAGAAAGGTGTATAGATTAATGGGGATGGGGTAAGGTATGTGAAATAAAGGGAATGGGATATAAAGAGGGAAGAAAAGAATAGGTAGAAAGGATAAAGCAGAGATTCTTGGAAGTGAAGTACATTAAGTAACAGCAAGGCAAAGTAGATGTAAAGAGTCAGCAGGGATAGGAAATAAGAGATACTTACAAACATAACAGTGATCAGAAGGAAAGTTTAATGGAAAAAATCAAGGGTAATAATCATTAATCTCAGACCAAATTAAAGCTAAAATAGACTTAATCAAAAGAGAAATATAGAGATGAGGCACCACACTATAGATCAGCTGTACGAATCAATAGTATTATAGCTTATTTAAAATAATTAGATAATATAAGATTGGAATATTGCTGTGGTATAGAAAATGATGAGTTGGTGGATATAGAAAAACATGGAAAGATCTGGACTTATGAAGGATGATGGTATCCACCTTCAGAGAAACAGAGGATAAACAAATAAAATACAAATTTATATATGAATGAATATGCACATATGTATATGCATATCTAGACATATATGTTATATATATAAATAAGTATATATGTGATTATAGATATCTATTTATGTGTATATGTATATATATAAATATGTGTATGTTATATGTATGTGCATGTATGTATATGTATATGTAAATATATCCACAATTAATTGTAGCCCTTTTAAGGGAAGAGGGACAAGAAAAGAGAAAAAGGAATAAAGTAAAAAATGCACAGAAAAAAAAATGAGAGCCCTCTGAAACATCTCTTATTCTCCAAATTTAACTGAATGTTTCTGTCCACCTGTGTTCTCAATGTCAGATTTGCTGTTAAGTAATATCTAAATATCATAATTAAAGAGAATTTTGTGCAAATGTGATCTTAGTGTACAAATTAAAAATGAAACTGTTGCCTAAGAAAGACAATTTAATTAAAAGAATTGTTAAAATGGTTACCCTACATGTTTATATACTTTGGACATAATTACTCATATCATAGAATCACAGAATAGTAGAGGTAGATGAGACTTCAGATACCACTTAATCCCAGCCTCCCACTTTACAGATGCACAAACAAACTCAAAAGGAAGGCCTGACCTGTTTGATTTTTCAAAACTATTTTCTTTAACTTGCCTGTGTTGACAAGGACTCAGAGAAGAGATCTGAGATTTCACAGAAATATTACTTGACATTCAACTATGCTTCAATATAAAAAAAGTTCCTCTTTTGAATGTCTATGGATATATTTTTAAAAAGGTAGACAGGTGTATTAGAATATACTTCTTTGAAGCATCTAATCTGGCAAAAAAAAAACCCACTAAATTTGCAAAGATAATATAATTCAGTTGGACTTTAATGAACATTTTGAAATGTACTCATAATTATTGTTATTATTAACTCTACTACTTTGGCTGGCATATATAGGAAATTAAAAGTGCAAGTTAAGCCAAACCAAATGCATAAATACAATTTTATGCAGAGGTAATATATTAGGAATTATATATAGACAAACTTGAGAATTTTTTAAAATTTAAAACTTTGCCCATAAAGTATCAGAGCACCAGACTCCAACTATTATGGTGTTTTTGTTTTTTTGTTTGTTTGTTTTGTTTTGTTTTGTTTTGTTTTTTGCTTCAATCAGCTGTCTCCCTTTGAGAAGATAAAAGAAGTCAGTACTAAGTTACTGGGGCATCTAGATATGCTAAAAACTTATGAATGAAAATATTTTAGAAACATTATTAGGAAAAAAAAAACTCTTCTGAGTTTCTGGGAGAAGATATACCTTGTCAACTCCAAAGTGGAGAGATACCATGGATGCAAGAGATAACTATTTCTTCCATTAGAATGAAAGCTTCTCCCCAGTAGCAAATGCTTCATTCTTTGTATAAGTATCTGAAGGGTCTACAGAACATAACAAAAAACTCTTAATAATTACTTATTGAAGTACTGATTGACTGCTCCTTACTTAGGAGACAAGCATTTATTGACATCTTCTAAGAACAAAGATTGTATAAGGTGTTATTATGGGACATCCCCAAAATTAAACAGAAGTCCTTGGCTGTAGATTGCTTTTGAGAGATAGAATTCATGAACAGAGCAGCTTGGGAACAAACATTGTGACATATTAGTATGTCAGAACAAATCTGTATAGCTTAAGTACATAACTAGTCAGGGGTGGGGAGCATACAAAGTAAAAATCTTTAGATTGTGGTGGGGCTAATCAGAAAAGGCATTCTAAAGGAGAAAGATTTGAAGCTGGGCTTGAAGGAATGTGGATAGATAGAAAGAAAGGGATCATTCCAACTCTAGTAGGGATTATGGCAGAATGTGATGTTCCCAAATTACATGTAAGAATGGCATAAAACTTTAATTTGAAATGAAGAGAGTGCTTGGCACATACTTAGTGAATGCTTCTTTAATATTGATTGGTTTTTATATCCTTCATTTGCTTATCTTGAGCACAAAAAAGTCAATTGATTGATTGAACACAATAATTGTCCAGCATGCCCAGAATGGGAACTTCCTGAACCCAGAATAGAAGCATCTGGCTCAGTATTTATTAGTGATTTGAATAATGGAATAGATAATGATTCCTATATTTGTTTGTGTTTATAAGTTGGTTGGTAAAAGCTGGAAGAGGAATATATTCAATATCTCTCCCTTTTTTCATCTTAGGGTCCTAAAGATCTGAATGTGTTTAATTCACACCATAAGTTTTCTCTTCTTTCATTCCACTAACATCACATCTGCCAAGGTCACAATGTCATATTTTTCAACCTCTTTACAATTATTGAAATAGTGGGTCAACATCTACTCTGGTATCCTTTCTGAATTTGATTTCCATATTTGTTTAATCCAACATTTCTACAAGTACTCCAGCAATGCTTCCTTCCATGGTGCCAGCTTAATCTGCTTCCTATCTCTTCAATCTTTCATGGCCCTGCTACTTACTAATTCTATGTCATTAGGGAAGCTTCTTTGCCACCTCTCTGAATCTCTTTTTCTTCATTTATTTTAAATAAAGGAACTGCCCTAGATGATATGGAAGGAACTTTAGAGCTCATGAAGCCCAAGTCCTTCAATTATTTTATCCCCCTCTCTCTAAATGTTATCAACAATGTTTAATTGAAAACACTGTGCTAGACAAGATGGAGAATATGTTTTAAAAGTGCAAGACATGGTTGGTGATATTTCTACCACTACCACATCTCTTGCATTTTACTCCTCTCTGCTCACATAGGTACCTCTTGAGCTCAGGCTCTCATCATTTCTTACCTAGATTGTTGGAATCTCCCAATTGGTATGTCTGTTTCAAGTCCCTCCCCTCTCACCAAATTGTCCTCCACACAACTGCCAAAATGAATAGTCTAAAACAAAAGGCTGACCATGTCATTCCACTATTCAGTAACTTCACCAACTCCCCATTGATGAAGGATAAAATATGAACCCTTTCACTGGACTTTTAAAGTCCTCTAGAAATAGGCAATGAGGAAAGCAAATTATTACTCTTTGCAGATGATATGATGGTATACTTAGAGAATCAACTAAAAAACTACTAGAAATAATTCACAATTTTATCAAAGTTGCAGGTTACAAAATAAATCCACATAAATCATCAGTATTTTTAAACAATACCAACAAAGTCCAGCAGCAAGAAATACAAAGTAAAATTCTATTTAAAATAACTGTCAATAATATAAAATATTTGGGGGTCTACCTGCCAAGGCAAAGACAGGAACTGTATGAACACAATTACGAAACACTTTCCACACAAATAAAGTTGGATCTAATCAGTAGGAAAAATATCAAGTTCTTATTGGTAGGCCAAGCTAATATAATAAAAATGACAATATTACTTAAACTAATCTATTTATTCAGTGCCATACCAATCAAACTCCCAAGAAATTGTTTTACAAAGTTAGAAAAAAATAATAACAATAACACAAGGTCAAGAATTTCAAGGGAATTAATAAAAAATGCAAATAAAGATGACCTAGCTGTACCAGACCTAAAACTATATTATAAAGTAGTGGTCATCCAAACCATTTGGTACGGACTAAGAAATAGAATAGTTAATCAATGGAATAGGTTAAGTTCACAAAACACAATAGTCAATGACTGTAGTAATCTAGTGCTTGATAAACCCAAAGAGCCCAGTTTTGGGGATAAGAACTCACTATTTGACCAAAATTACTGGGAAAATTGAAAGTTAGTATATCAGAAACTAGGCATTGACCCGCACCTAACACTACGTACCAAAATAAGGTCAAAATGAGTTTGTGATTTAGACATAAAGAATATTATAATGTCCTCTATACCTTGTTTCCAGGTTGATAATACATTAGCCTCTTTCCCACATTCTACGTTGACCTTTTCTCTATTCTTTACACAGGGCACTCCATGTCTTTCCATGTCTTCTATGTCTTTGCCCTGGTCAAACCCTATCTCTGGAATGCATTCCCCTATCTCCACATCAGAAAATTCATGATGAAATTTAAGCACAATCCTTCTTGAAAAGTTTTTTTTCCTCATCCTCACTCCCCCAAATGCTAATGTTCTATCTCTTGGCTACTTTGTTTTTATACTCCATGTATTTATTTTGTAAATTTTTACTCAGCATATACTAATGTATATACATGTCACTTTCCCAAAGACTCAGGCTGCCTAAGAAAAGTGTGGTGGACAGAGTGCTAGATTTGGAATCAGAAGGACTTTCAATAAAATGTTGCCTCAGACACTAATTAGCTGTATGAATCTAGCAAGTTACTTATTTAATTTAGAAGAGAGAGAAGAGAGATGTATCGAGTGAGTAAAATAGTTCATTATTTTGAATAAAGGTGGGAAAGTAGGGACGACCAGTGTGGATATGCAGAACACTAAGGATATTGGCCTGAGAATTAGAATGTTCATGTTCCCAGCTATTTAATTATCACTATATATGTAGTGGAGATAACTATAAATAAATAATATTTATAAATTATAAATAAATAAAAAGTTATTCTAGAGTCATTCTAGTGTTACTGAATACTGATTCAGTCCTCTTGAAGGTGGCATTTCAATCTCAACTCAAACTAAACATGGAGGAGCAGAGGTTTCCTTAAGGTAAGATGGCAATTTGGATTTGAGGGAATTTGCTGGACAGAAGAATATGCTCCTTTAGATTTATGCTATTAAGAAACAGTTTTGGATATTACTAGTAAGGGAAGGTCTTGCTAACTTTGCATTAGACCAATGTAAATTTTACAAGTTCTATAGATATTTTAATAATTTTAAGAAGGGGGGATATCATGGATTGGAAGAGAGAGAGATTTATCATAAAAGGATATATGGAAGTATAATGTAGCAGAAGAATATGCTATATCTAGATTTAGAGTATCTGAATACACATTGTGGCCCCATTTCTTATTGCCTGTGTGATATTGTGCAAGTAGCTTTATTTCTCTGAGTCCCAATTTTTTCATCTGAAAAATGAGGTTTTTGGAATAGTTAACGTCTAAGGCTTTTGCCAGTTCTAGGTCTTTACCATACTTTTTAGATTACCTAATTTTATATCTTTCCAAGTTGTTTGCTCAGAACAATAGTCTATCCCATACATAATTGCAAATAAGTTGTAGTGAGTATGTGTTAATTAACCTGGAAATGAGTCTGTCTGTTTGTTATAGCATTAACACCCTAAACACTCTGCCCTGTATTGGATTTCTAATGTGCAGTACTGGAGAACATCTTTCAAACAAGCACTTCTGTTTTCTTTCTAATAACTATATATGCAAAAAATAGGCAAATGTAAACAAAACAAAGCAAAATAAATACCCTGGCATCACTTAATATATCTTTCCTTTTATGGTTCAGATTCCCCACCCTCATCCACATTTCTTTCATGGCCAGATCTTAAGAGGAAAAAATTCAAGCCAGAAGTGATGTTTTATAGCTGATTTATAAACTCCTTAAAAGTGGCAAGTATACTTTTGACATTGTTCCTTGTACACCATAAAAAATTAAGGCATGTGAAGAATCTTGGGAGTTTCAGCTCCATGCAGGTACTTTTACTTCACACTTTGGAGCTTCTCAGTTTACTGATTATTACCTGTGGTGAAGCAGCCGCTAGTTGCTGGTCAGTCAGCAACAGAAAAAGCAGCACAGCAGCAGCAGCAGCAGCAGCAACACCACTGGCTGCTGTAAAGCTCGATTATTGATCATGTACTTACATGGTTGGCAGCTTTTTATGTAAGAGGAATAAATGATATAGTTGTTTCTATCCATTAAACTATAATGTTATCCAGGGATTGAAAAGCTGCCCTGAACATGGCAATTATTTTTGGAGGTTCTGTAATGCTTAAATATAATTGCCTAGTAATCTGATATTTACTGTGCGACTGCAAAGTGGAATTACGTTTGTATTTGTACCTTGTAAAAAGAAAAAAGGCATTAAACATGTTTGATACTCGGCAGTCTTCCTTCATAGACTAGGATTTCTTTTTCTTCCCCCCCCCCCCATTCTCCTCCCTCTCCCCTATTCTCCTGTAATATTTGGGGAAATGACGTTTAGGTACCTCTTCCTCCCTTAAGGAACAGAGACAAATTGAAGCAAATCACTTTTCGATTTTGTTTTGTAGGATTTTTTCCTTCTTCTATGCCTCCTCCCTCCCCCCTTTAACTCTAAAATTGACCTGTACTCATGTAGGTGGAACTCAGTAATTTACTAGGAAGCTGGTGGCCTCCAGGCTTCAAACTGCTAGAAGGAGAGGCAGCAGGGCTTCAGAAACACAAAAGAATTTGCATGATTAGTGGAGCTGCAAAGGCCGAGGGAACGTGCCTAGAGAGTAAACCACCCCGCTTGGGCAGAACCCAATGGAGGTCAATGGAGAGGTTCTCCTACGCGCTGTCAGCAGCTGCTACCTTTGAAAACCAAAAACACGAAACACCAAACCCAAACTCTCAACCACCTTCAACACTCTGCTTTGAAGGCTCAATATTAATTCACTTCCAACTCAGTTCCTCTCACTGGACTTTCCAATCCATGATTACCCTGCCAGGATCAAAACTTTTCAAACGACTTTATCCTAATTCACAAAAAGAATTGGGCATCCCTACTCTGATTGCTATTTTTTCTCTTTTCATTTCGTTTGTTTTCTTTCTTTTTCTCTTCTTTTTCCTCTTTCCCTCCTTCTCTTCTTTCCTTCTTCATTCCATTCCCTCTCTCTCTTGTATCTTTCTTTCTTTTTCTTCTTTCCTTCTTTCACTCTCTCCTTCCTCCCCTTCCTTCTTTCCTTCCTTTATATATTTCACATTATCACAAAGGCTTCCTTCCTTCCTTTCTTCCTTCCTTCCTTTCCTTCTTTCCTTTCCTTCTTTCATTTTTTTCACTATCTCAAATACAACATACCATTTTGATTGTATGGTAGGGAGGAGAGAAGAACTCCTCAGACCTCCTTTTAAACAGGGTGACCAGGCCAACTATCTCTTCAAACTTTCTCTGGTACTGAAAAAAAAAAGAGAAAGAGAAGGAATAGAAAATATAAAACTTAAATGCTATTTATGCTGAAATTACATTTATATCCTTCTAATATAGGTTAAAAGAAGACATTTTTGAGGGAACTGGTGCAAATTCCTATGAATTTCACATAATCTCTAGTTTTCCTATGAGATGTGTCTTTTGGGGTTCCAGTAAAGAAGACACCTAAAAGGGAATAATATTTTGTCTGCCTCTGCACAAACCCATAGGACATGAAAACCAGAAAATAACTTTTTTCTGTCTGTCTCTCTTATTTCAGCTCAGCTTATGAAAACACAGCCAAAAAATAACCATAAATATTAGCCTTTGTGATAAAGTAAAATGTTAAATAAGCATAATGTATTAATATTATTATTATTACTCTTAATGTGGTGGTGATCACTGCAATCTTCCCCTTTCATGTTTTTACAGTGTCTGAATTGGCCCCTAAATCCTTTGATAGGTTCTTCCTTCCTGCTAATATCAAATTGAAGTACTTATCTCCACCTTCCGGTCACTTTTATCTCTAAAATGCTGTTTGTGTCTGCCTCTTTTCATAAGACATGTCTTTACACCACCAAAATAAAGAATCAATTCAGTCTGCTAAATCAGAGGAGAAAAAAGCACAGTCAAATTTGTTATTTGAGGTCAGGTAGAGAAAATAAGTGATTAGCTGACTGATTTTTTTCTAAACTCAAAGTTGTGGCATCATATGGGTTTAGTTAATTCTTTTTACTTGTTCATAGTCCCAGCTGTCTTTATTTACAATATTCTCTAGTTCCATCTCTGTACCTTTTTTCAGGCTATTTATTAAACCCTGGAAATGTCCCTCATTTAAAATAGAGTGGAACACAATCACATGCCCCATCCTCAGTCACTCTGTGAAAGTTTCTTACTGTAATTAATGATTGAAAGCTTTCCTATGAAAATAAATTGACAAGAATAAAGCTTCGAAAGATTTTTTTTAAGGTCAACAAATGACAATTGTATCTTAATTCTGAAGCTTTCCCACTTAATCTCCTGAAATTGTATGCCCTGTTGGATATGGACTTCTAATTTGAATTTTATTGCTGCTAAAGTCTGAGCTATGTTTGGAAGTGTATTTAGTGTATTTGGTCAATCAACAATAATGGCATTTTTGGACAGCATTCTTTTTCATTTTCTATTTATGAAAAGAAGAGGGCTTCTGGAGGGTAGGGAAGGAAAAAAGGAGGGAGCCTGAAGAGGAGGGGACAGCAGGCAGAATCCATTGCTGCCTTAAGGTCCTTGTGTTTGAGGATTGGTAAATTTCAACTACTATAGTGTATTATGACATAGATCAGCTGTTGTTTTCCAGCCTCAGAGGAAACCTTGAGGAATCTCATTCATTGAATTGTATTAAATTATCTGCAAATGTTGTCCTTTCCACTCAAAGTACTTTCATCAGCACATTCAACATGAGTTGTAAGAACAGCAAAATCTCTTTAAAGCTATTGTTTCTTTGGATGTTTGGTTTACCTTTGCGTTCCACAACAAAATAACTTAATAAATGAAGGGTGAGTGGAATTGTTACTATAGCAATCCCCATAGTAACATCAAAATGTCACCAACACTCATCCTCAGAATACAGACTCTGTGAAGCCTTATTCACAAGCTTTTCTCATTTCTCTCCTCCCCTCCCCACCCTAAGTTTGGCTCTGATGACCAAATCTATCGAATCTAATCTATTTTCTTTCTATCTCGGAGTTAATATGGTGACAAAATAATAAAAGTCTTTTGTCCTTTGTATTCAAAACAAAAGAATCATATGTGAATTTTCCATGAGGGTGAAAATATGCAAGAAAGTATCTTTCTTGAATTATTAATATGTTCTAGAATTATTAGGTATACATTTTAAAGTAAAAATTCTCATTTATTGTCTTTTTCTAGATTTCAATAGTCTTATATAATGTCTACAGAATAAGCCTTCCAAACAAATAATAATGATCAGAATGCAGCACTGTGGGAACACGTATTTTTTCCTCTCCTATTTTTAAGAAGATTGAATGGAAAGAACTCCAAGAAACCATTTGGACTAGCCCCCTGTCTCTTGTCTGGGCAAGGATTTGATTTTCATGGTAACATTATCATTACTGAGCAGTATCAATATATAAAAATTGAAATTAGAGACACATTCAAGGAGACAATATAAAGATGATTTTAAAACTCATGTTCTATTAATGTGTACTAGTTGTTCACATATCTGCCACTGAAGTCCTGCTGTGACCATGGCACAGAAGGAATTTGGGGTGATCAGAGAGTCAGGGGACATAAGTACCAGGGGGTCCCACCATACTGGAGAAACTTTGAGCAACGGCCTGATATGTGTATCTGTCCTCTAAATAGTCTGACAATGATAAGAAAGGCTTACTACCAAATAGACTATGGAATGATTAATTTTTTTTTATTTTCATAATTCACAAAGACTGTATGTTAAGGAATGATGTTCTGTGAAAAATACACCCACTCTGATAAAATAATAGTTTTTTAAACACTGAACTACATATGTGTATTCAAGTATGCATATATGTTATGTTAGTCAATCAATTAGTAAATCAAAAAAAAATGTAACTACTGTTTATCCCATGCAAATCTTAGCAAATACAAATATGACTAAAATAATTCTTAAGTGCAAGAAGCTCATATTTTTAATGGGAAACAAGTACATCTATAAGTATATACAGTAGCAATTTTAAAATAATAAATAAAAATAAATACAAAATAGGTAAGTACAAGGGAGTTTGGAGGATAGGTACTAACAATTCGGGGGAAGAGAGTAATGAAAGGCTTTGTAAAAAAATGTGATGCTTGTGATGCTTATTAGTGATAATAACTCATATATACTGTACTTTGTTTGACAAAGCATTCTCTTCATAATAGCACTATGAAATACTATTACCCCCATTATAAAGATAAAGACACTGAAATTTAGTGATGTTAAGTGACTTGCCCAGGACTACATAATACATGTTAAAATCACAATTTGACTCCATATTTTGCCATATTCCAAATTGATCACCCTTTCTGCTATATCAGGCTGTTTATCAGTTTGTGGATATGTAATGCCATGAGATTGGTATCTGGGGAGCCAAGAGCCCCTGCTGTCTTTCTTAGCACTGCCTGTCTCATAATAGCACTTCCTTTTTTGACAGACAGCCTGTGACCCAATTTGCCTGTACAATGCGCCCACCTTCCTTCATTACTCCATTCTTAGCTGGCTCTGGGGAAAGGTGCTTCTTTTTTCCTTTATCTCCCCCTAAAACATATTATGCCATCTGCATTTAAAAAGAGAAGTTAGTTAGCACTTTTTCTTAGATTTTCCTTCCCTTCTGTCTGGTCTCCCTGCTACCATTCTTTATTTTGGACATTAGATCAGTTCTACAAAATTTGTCCCTCAGGAATTATATCTGTATAGATGACATAGAGATAAAGAGGTAGTATATAGCTAGATAGCTATATAGACAGACAGAAATGTATATATATATAGGAAAACAGCCCCCTAGACACAGGAAAAAAATCATACTCTTATCTCATTAAAATGATAGAACTAAGGGGATAGATAGTAAGTTTCTGCTAAAAGTCTGGAGATTATGATTACAAAGGGCTAAACAGCATAACTTTATCAGTCATGTCCACTTCAAGAGCTGGAACTAATTAATAATAAATTAATTCATCTGTGATCTCATCAACATGGATATTCTCTATTGTGATAAACATTTCAACACAACCAGCCCTGCCCATCCTGTAAGAACATGTGCTCCCAAAAGCTCACTACAAGTTCTTCAGCCACTATTCTGGATATCATTCTTACAGTTTTAACATTGTTAGGATAACAATGAAGTTTATGGACTATCCAATGATTATTTCTTATTATATATGTTTTCTATATAGAAAGATATAGTTATCTTCAGAATGTAGCATTGTGGGAACATAGTATTTCTATTTTTTTTCCTACCCCCCCCTTTTTTTGCAGAGGTACTGAGACAATCAGGCTTAAGTAACTTGCCTTAGTCATGCAGCTAGTAAATGTTAAATGTCTGAAATGAGATTTGAACTCAGGTCCTCTGGACTCCAGGGCAGGTGCTCTATCCACTCTGTTACCTAGCTGCCTCTTCTCTCCTGTTTTTTGTTTTGTTTTGTTTTGTTTTTTTACTATTTATAAAATGTACTTAGTTTGGGCTAGCTACTTGCCTCCCACTTCCTGCTAATGTTAAGATTTGCTTCCTATGTTGTATCTATATCTATATGTATATTTATGTTTCTATCAAAATCTATGTCTCTAGACATATAGATAAAACTTTGAATAGATATATTGTAGAGCTGAAATATATAAAGTTAATGAGATAACAGTATATCTTCTTCTGTATATATATATATATATATGTAAATGCATATACACATATGTATAGTCAGGGAGACAGAAGTTTATAGATATAGAAAGACATAAATTGACAGAGAGATAGATAGATGGATAGATAGATAGATAGACAGACAGACAGACAGACAGACAGACAGTTAGATAGATAGATAGATAGATAGATAGATAGATAGATAGATAGAAAGATAGATAGATAGATAAATAGATAGGTAGATAGTTTATACAGATACTGCAAATGAACAATGAGTTGAGGACAGAATTGAAATACCAGTTTGGACTGTCTTTGGGAACAGCAAAGGTTTTTGTCTGCTTATATTAATTGCTTGTCTAATTGAAGTCAAAATTCTGCACAAATCAAAGTTCCATCTCTTAACACCAATATTTTCTGGTAATATTATAGGTCTTGGTTGTTGTCCTTCACACTCAAAGAGGTCCAAAATGGCATCACTATGTTAGAATGGAATTACAATGGACTGTGACTGATCAGACTAATACAAACTTGAAATGCTCTGCCACAGATTGAACACAAATAGTCCCTGTGAACATTTGATGTAGCTTCTCTAATTTTGTGCATCTCACATTTCTTTTGGGCTAATTCAATTCTAGTTTGCTCATAGGGCAAAGCACTTTCTCTGATGAGGGCATGCCAAATTGAGCCATCTTGTGCCAGTGTCTCCCATGTCATAAAATAAATTCTAAAGTTCTTAAGAGATAATTTGAGAGTGTCCTTGCATTACTTTTTCTGGCCACCTTGAGAGTGCTTACCCTGTGTGAGTTTTCCATATTTTTTTTGGCAAATGTATATTTGTACAATATACCAACACCATGCCAGGAAACTGAATTGCTTCCACTTGAATTGTTTTAGGAAGATTCTGAAGACCACCTGGAAGGATAAGAAACCAGATACTGAGATTCTTTCTCAAAGTAAACTGCCAAGCATTCCAATTCTATTTGCAGAAAGTACAACTCTGTTGGGCTAACCACATTGAATACCAAATGTTATGGAGTGGCAAGTCAAGGAGCACTACCATTTATGAAGAGTTGAAGTTGACAATCACCTTTGAGGCAATAGAAAGGCCTGTGATGTGTGTTCCTTATCAAAATAAGGAATTATTTAGAAAATTTTGTGTAAAAGACATCATTAAAAACATGGATGAATAACTAATATTGGTCATATGACAAAAATGATCAAGAATGAGTGGAAAGTCTGCATCTTCTGTTGATATCCCTATAATGTCAAGAGAATAAAGGAGATATACAAAAGACTGGATAGACCTCCACTGATAAACTTGTAGTAGGGCAGAGTTTGAAGTCACAGACGATGCTAAGACATGGATGAAATATGATGTGCATCACTATAGGAAGTACTCATGTTAGTGAGATCAGTTCCTGATCTTTGATTATGAATTTTTGCCAATAAGACTATGGTGCTTGAGCTCTTTGACATCTCCTCAAAAACTTAAATTATAATTACTGTAAATTAAACTTAGTTCAGAAACTCTATACCTATATTCTTACTTCTTCAAACCATCATTTGTTTCTTTTCATTTTTTAGTTTTCTTCATATTTCTCTTAATCTCCTGATTATAGAACTAGAAAGGTCACATTGCTAATTCTAAAACAAGAAAGTTGTCAACTGGGCTTCCAAATTATTAAACAATGTGCCTAGCCTAGCACATATCATTCATTTTCTGGAGTCCATTCTAGAATTTCATTCATTTAGCCTATCTTGGCTGATCCATCTGAAGTTAATTATTTTAGTTTGATTTTCTTGGGTTATTTAGCCAATGTTAGTGAAAATACATCTTCTGAAGGGACTTCCTTCTGGGGGTGGAGCCATGGTGGCAGAGATCAGACAGGAGTCTCTGTAACCTCCTCTAACCTCCCCTCAAACCAACAACATATGGAGCCTCTAGACTGATTCTGAAGCAAAAAAATCCACAATATCTGGAGAACAACACGATTCTAGAAGAAGATACTCTGGAAGAACCGCAAAACAGGTCTGTTTTAATTGGGCAGGGGGGTGGTCTGCTGAACCCAGACTGCAATGCAGGGATACTGGGGCAGGGAGCTGGAGCAGGGACCTGGAACAGGAGTCGGAACAGGAGTGGGAGCGTTGTGCTTTTCACACACCTGGGAGTCTTCTGTGGGCCTCTTGGAACAATCTGTCCTGATTGTGGGCAGGTGGTTTGGAGGGTCTGCCTTTTGAGGGGGATAGATTGTGAACCACTGAACCCCTGATGAGCATCGGACCTAGCTGCCATTACACAACACCCTAGGGTGATCAATCAATCAGCAGGACTGATGAGCACCAGAAATAATTCAATCAGCAGAACTGCCCAGTACCTGAAATAATTCAATCAGCAGAACCGCCCCAGGGTGAACTAAAGCAGAACTGCCCAGCACCTGACATAATTCAATCAGCAGAACTGCCCAGTTCCTGAAATAACTCAATCAGCAGAACTGCCCCAGGGCAAATTAAAGCAGCTGTCCCACCTTTGCCCTAAACAGACCACACACCTTTAAAAAAAAATGAATAAAAAACCAAAAAGAGCTCTCACCATAGAAAACTTTTATGGAGAGAGGGAAGAACAGACCTCAAATCCTGAGGCCCCTAAAGGTAAAGCAACTCCAGAAAAAGCCCCAAAGAGAGACATAAATTGGTCTCCATGTGACAGGGCTTTCTTTGAAGATTGCATAAAAAATCTTAAAAGAGAGTTAGAAGAAACATGGGGAAACGAAATGAGATCACTGCAAAATAAAATAGAAAAAATGGAAAAAGAATGCAGTGAACAAAAAAATGTAATTGGTCAATTGCAAAAGGAAGTAAAAACAGTAACTGAAGAAAATAAGACATTAAAAATTAGAATCGAACAATTGCAAATGAATGACTCATCAAGACTTCAAGAATCAGTCAAACAAAAACAAAAAAATGAAAAGATAGAGAAAAACATGAAATATCTCCTAGGAAAAACAACTGGCCTGGAAAATAGATCTAGGAGAGACAATCTAAGGATTATAGGGCTTCTTGAAAGCCATGATGAAAAAAAGAACCTAGACACTATCTTCCAGGAAATCGTAAAAGAAAACTGCCCTGATATTTTAGACCTAAAAGGCAAAATACTCCTTGAAACAATCCACCGATCACCTCCTGAAAGAAACCCAAAAATTAAGTCCCCCAGAAATATCGTGGCTAAATTCCAGAACTATCATACCAAGGAAAAGATATTACAGGAAGCCAGAAAGAAACAATTTAAATATCAGGGAGCTACAATTAGGATCACACAGGATCTAGCAGCTTCTACTTTGAAGGATTGAAGGGCCTAGAATCAGATATTCCAAAGGGCAAAGGAACTTGGATTACAGCCAAGAATAAGTTACCCAGCTAGAATGAGCATTATCTTCCAGGGAAGAAGATGGTCATTCAATAATATAGGAAAATTTCACCTATTTCTACTGAAAAGACCAGAACTGAACAAAAAATTTGATCTACAAACACAGAACACAAGAGAAACATAAAAAGGTAACAAGAAAAATAAAAACTCTTGAGAACTATATTTATGTTATAGATACTTATAGAAGGAGGGTTGATTTTATGAATCTATTATTACATTATGATTATGATACAATTACTGTGATTTTATGATTATTGTGATATGATTACTGTGATTTTATGATTATTATGATATGTTTATTGTGATTTTATGATTATTATGATATGTTTATTGTGATTTTATGATTATTATGATATGATAAACTGAAAAAGAAATTAGAGGTAGAAAAGGGATAACACTGGAAGAAGAGGAAAAGGTGGTAAAATAAGGGAAATTACATCACATGTAGAGGCAAAGAAAACCTATAATGATTGAGGGGAGAAAAGGGAGGGGAAGGAGAATTGGGTTAATCTCCATTTCATCAGATTTGGCTCAGAGGGAATAATAGACGTACTTATAAGGAAACAGGAG
>JAJPUD010005849.1:46728-107503 GCA_023553655.1 Myrmecobius fasciatus
GTTTGTGGCAGCCCTTTTTGTAGTGGCTAGAAACTGGAAATTGAAAA
The DNA here is from genome assembly GCA_023553655.1 of Myrmecobius fasciatus. Taxonomy (NCBI): domain Eukaryota; kingdom Metazoa; phylum Chordata; class Mammalia; order Dasyuromorphia; family Myrmecobiidae; genus Myrmecobius; species Myrmecobius fasciatus. The sequence goes on from JAJPUD010005849.1 coordinate 46,776, forward strand.
CATGCCCATTAATTGGAGAATGGCTGAATAAATTATGGTATATGAATGTTATGGAATATTATTGTTCTGTAAGAAATGACCAACAGGAGGATTTCAGAGAGGATTGGAGAGACTTGCATGAACTGATGCTGAGTGAAATCAGCAGAACCAGGAGAACATTATACACAGCAACAAGACTATACCATGATCAATTTTGATGGACATGGTTCTCTTCAACAATGATGTGATTCAAACCAATTGTTCTGAGATGAAGATAGTCATATACATCCAGAGAGAGGCCTATGGGAACTGAAGGTGAACCACAACACAGCATTTTAACGCTTTCTGTGAATATTTCCATGCATTTTGTTTTCCTTCTTAGGTTGTTTTTTCTTCTTCTCTTTCTAGATCTGATGTTTCTTGTGCAGTAAGATAACTGTATAGATATGTATACATGTATTGTATTTGTTATATAATTTATCCTATTTAGCATGTATTAGATTGCCTGTCATCTAGGGGTGGGGCGTGGGGGGAAGGAGGGGAAAAGCTTGGGAAAAAAAAGTTTTTGCAAAGGTCAATTTTGAAAGGTCACTAATATGTTTTGTAAATAAAAAGCTTTATATAAAAAAAATTATGTAAGGTATATGGTAGGGAATCTTTTTGTTTTTTACTTATTTTGCCTTTGTATCTTCACTGCCTAGAACTGCACATAGAAAAGAAGAGGAATTAATAAATAATGCTGAATGAAAAGAAAGAAAGAGAGAGAAAGGAAAACATAGAGGGATAAAGGAAGGGAAGGAAAGAGAGTGAATAAACAGGATATATTACTAAAAAAAAAAAAAAAAAGAAAGAAAGAAAATGCCTCTTCTATTTATATGCATTGGGTGGATCTAAGGCCCGGTGATTCAGTATGCACACTACTTTCTATCTCAACTTAGACTTCAAGTTTCCAACATGTCTTTTGACTGTCTCAGTGTCTCATAATCTTTAGTCCCTAGTGAACTTGATCTAATCATAGTGAATTCTCCCCTTGCTGGTGAATTTTGGCAGGCACACTTTATGACTAATGACAGTAGAAATCCATTCCAGTCTTCAGCTACAGGATGCCATACTTCACAAACTTGGCCATGTTCCATTTATGCCCTTCTACAAAGGAAGTGGCTAGCATTTTTACCATAATTTTTAAAGAAGCATGTAATAATATCAATATATTCTTAATTCTCACTACCCAAAAATAAACTAGGATAAGATTAATAAAGATTAAAGGAACCAAAATCTACATGATTTTAAAGTATCTGTTTTAGCTATACATCACAGATATTCATGCATGCATGTAAATATGTATCTCACTATATATATTTCACACACATTTAAACAATCAGCTGCTAATATCAAATACTAGATCCACTGTGTATCCTGTTTCTTATTTCATTATACTTTTAATCTTAATCTATAAATGGCAATTAATACAGAATAGCAAGGCAAAAATTAAGTTTGGAGGGTCCTGCTATTACATCCAGGGCTCCTTAACATTACATAGCCTGGGATGAAACTCTCAGGTCAATGGATCTCATGACCAAACAGATCCCTCAGAATAAATAAAAGGGTTCTAAGAAACAAAGGATAATTTAAGATTGAAGTCTCATGTTGAGAATCAAAAAACCCATCTGTGGTCACTATTTGTGATGACAGGCAAGGTTTTCACTGGAAACAAGTAGTATAATAGTGTAGTTTACATATTATGAACTGTTTTGATACTACTTTTGGTGTGATGGAAAGCACACTTAAAATACTATATATATATATACATATACATATACATATTTACTTTTTTACTAACATTTTACTTAGAGATAAACTGGACCTTTCATTCCTCTGTCAACTTTAACCTCAGTCAACAAACACTGTTGTGTAGTACCTGCAATAGGTAAGATAGGATATCAGGAACTATGAAGAATCTAAAGTTTTTTAAAAATTTTTTTTTAAATCTACAATGTGCCTGGCACTGTGCTAAAGCTATGAATAAAAATTAAATGACATTTTTCTCCTCACAGAGCTTACATTCTAGAGGGATAAGATAATATAAATATAGGGAGATAGAAAGAATTATTTTGTGATGGAATGGCTTGGAAATGGTCAGGAAATCTCATAAAGACCTGGTTCCAGACAACGTAATATTAATGACCAGCTATCAGAGTTCAAGGACAGCTAGATGGGATAGTGGTTCAAATCTGATCACAGGCACTTATTAACTATGCAACCCTGAGTAACCTACTTAACACTGTTTGCCTTAGTTTCTCATTTATAAAATGAACCAGAGAAGAAAATTGAAAAACTACTCCAGTATCTTTGCCAAGAAAATCCCAAATGGGGTCATAAAGATCAGACATAAGTGAAACAACTGAAAAATTAGAGCTCAGAGTCCCAGGAACAGAACCCAAGTTTCTGGTGACAAGGAGAATAAAGAATATGGCCATTGCACAGGCAGCTTGGTTTGGAAATAATAGGGGGAGGGAAAGGGAAAGGAATAAGTATTTATTGAATGCCTACTATGTTCCAAGCACTTTACAAATATTAATTCATTTGATCCTCACAACAACTTTATCAAGTAGATGCTACTATTATCCCTGTTTTATATTTAAGGAGATTGGAAGGCAGTCAGAGGTTATATGATTTGCCCAGAATCACATAGCTAGTAAGTGTTGGAGGCTAAATTTAAACTCAAATCTTCCTGACAATGGGCCTATCACTCTATGCACTCTACCATTACTGAAGGGCTATAATACAAAATACATACTGTGGAGGAATTAAATGCAAAGGTAAAAGTTTTTATTTTATCCTATAGGTCAATTTATTCTAATTTTTCTAAGGGTTTTTTTTTTTTTGATGATCTTATCTATGTTATAACCACCCCACTTCCTATCATCTGCAAGGTTGATAAGCATGTCACCTATGATTACCCAAATCTGTAATAAAATTGATGTGACTGGGACAGGGCCAAAGACAGAGATCTGAAGCATCCAGATAGAGATCTCTTCTGATGAAATACTATTTTTGTGCCCAAGGGACAAAAGACACTGATTATATTTGGGTATATAACCAATATTTAAAGGGCCATGAAGAACCCCCTTTTTATAATTATTCTTTCAAAACTAGGAAATATCCTAGAAGCCAATTCTGTCAATACATAAAGTTGACTTAACTATTATGATAGTCTGTTACTGTTCTTTTCTGAAGTATGGTTCCATTCCAGTGACAGAATTCAAGATTTTTATTAAAACTTGACAATACTTAAAGATGGGCTAGTGGCAAATATCAGCTGCATAGCTGAATTTCTTGGCTTCTCTCTGGTTAGAACAATTATCACTAATCATTGCCATATTCATGTTTTAAATTGTCATTTTTCATTTATGCAGGTGCACAACCAACATCAGCACAAGCTCAGATTGTTTTTGTGGTTTTTGGTGGTTTCCTACACATACAACTTTGTCTGTTTCTAAAAGGTCAAGTTGATTTTTTTAGAAAAATATTTATAGGAACTTTCATGCTGAGAAGCAATGTGCCAAATCCCATCAAAATGCTAATATGTTTGGACACCTCTGGAATATCAAAAAGGTTTTTATGATGTGGAGTATCAACACCCAATAAACAAGACCCTCATTCTAATACATTTTTGAAACTGTCCTCAGGACCTATGGAAGGAGACTATTTTTCTGGACACTTCCAGAACCAAATCTCCTTTGGATGATGCCCAAATCTTCCTCTTTTCACATTCTATCCAATGGCAATGAATGCCAAGTACAAGCATATCTTAAAGATATTATGGGTTTGGTTCCAGACCACTGAAATAAAGCAAATATCACAATAAAGTGAATCACATAAATTTTGGGGTTTCTCAGTGAATATAAAAGGTATATTGGTACTGTAGGGCAGTTCATTAATTGTGCAACAGTATTATATCTTTTAAAATATACATACCTTAATTAAAAATATTATGACTTTTAAAAAATGCCATCATCTGAGTCTTCAGCAAGTAGTTATCTTTCTGCTGGTTGAGGATGCTGCTTTGATATTGATTTCTGTTGATTGATCAAAGTAGTGATTACTAAAAATTATAGGGGCTGTGGCAATTTCTCCAAATAATGATGAAGTTGGTCATGTAAATCCAGTTTCTTTCACTTTAATAATTAGATTAATTTCAATAACAATCCAATATTAATTGGCCTAATGTTAGGGCCCAAAAAAGTCTGGGACCCTGATAAGAAGTTTGTCTTGACTTGAGGATAAGAAGGTATTGTGTGCAGTTCCCTTGAGGACATGAGACCCAGGAGACTTGATGAGATTACTGATAATGGCTCAATTAAAAGAGCTATTCAAAGTGATCTAAAAAATAGGCTTGCCCCAAGGTGTGCTCTGTTATCAGGATGTGAGCTCCACTATCTTTCTGAATTCCTCATATCAATACAAAGTTAATTGCTAAAAGATGGGTGGGCTAAGAGGATAAAGGGTGTGACTACAGATGGTGGGAGAGGCAGGCTAGCTAAGGAGGCAGGCTGGCTGAGGAAAGTGCCTCAATAAAGAAAATCTTGATTTCATCTTCTTCTGGCTTATGACTCTCCTTGGGGAACACACTGGTCATGTCCCGATGTGCCCCGAAGTTTGGGAGGACATAAGACCCAGCTGCCCTCAGGTATAATGCCTGGCAGCCTAATTTTGATATTGTTGTATTTCAGGGAATAAGTAAGCCCAAGAAGAGAGAAAAGGAGAGAAATGGGAGAACAGTAAGAACACACACATTTATTAAGTTCATCATCTTATATGGACTTGGTTTGTGGTTTTCCAAAAGAATTATACACTGATCTTTTTAAAAAATATTTTATCACTTACCAAGATAAGGTCAAAGTGAGCTAGATATAAAGAGATATATCACAAAAATTAAAATAATGTGGAACATATTACTTATCAGATTTATAGATAGTTGAATGATTTATGAATAAATAAGAGATAAAGAGCAAATTTAGGTATAAAATGGATAGTTTTGATCACATTAAATTTAAAAGGTTTTGTACAAATAAAACAAATATGTCAAAGATGAGAAGGAAAACAGAATATTGGAGGAGGAAATTTATAGTCAGTTTCTCAGATAAAGATTTCATATATCAAATATATAAAGAACTTTGTCAAATCTATAAGAACACAAGTCATTCCCCAATTGATAAATGGTTAAAGAATATGAACAAGCAGTTTTCCAATGAAGAAATCAAAACAATTTAGAGTTATGTGAAAAAAAAATGTTCTAAATCATTATTGATTAGAGAAATGCAAATTGAAATAACTTGGGATATCATTATATACTTACCAAATTGGCCAAAATGATTAAAGAGGAAAGTGACAAATGTTGGTGAGGCTGTGGAAAAATTGGGACACTGATTCATTGTTCCTGGAATTGTAAATTAAACCAAACATTTTGTAGAGCAATCTGGAATTAAGCCAAAAGAGTTATTAAATTGTCTGTACTCTTTGATCCAGCAATATTACTACTAGAAATACCACTTCTATTTCCAAAGATGATTAGAGTAAAGGAGGATACAAAATGAGAATGTGTTATTGGAAAAATGTCAATAGAATTGTTCCATGCAGGGCTGCCACAAACCTTCCATTTGAAATCACAGTATCTATAAACCATAATAAAGCAAAGGACATTAAAATGAGGTATACCATTAAAATCCATAGAAATACTGTATTTCTCAATTTATATATTAAAAAGAAGTAATAAAGTAAAAAAAAAACAGAAAGGTCTGTATAAATTAGTTTGTTATAAATTAGTTTGTTATTATTGTTGGGTTTGTTTGTTTATAACCAGATATAACAGGCATATATAAAAGCAAGAAAAAGACACCATACCCCCATACACTAGACCAGAGATTAAATTACAAGGAAAGAGATCTTCAAATTACATCCTGAGGGCCAAATATGGTCCATTTGCTGACTCCAATTTAGCCCAAATCCTTCATTTTAGAAAGAAGTAAACCACCTCACAGATGAATAAATAGATCAATAAGCAACTATTAAGCACTTACTATATACTATACCTGGTACTGTACTAGGCAAAAAGCTCACAATTCATGTGTGCGTGTGTGTGTGCGCGTGCGCATGTGTGCGTGCGTGTGTGTGTGTGTGTATTGAAAGAAGTCTCAGAGGGAAGACACCAAGATTAAGGAAGAATGAGAAAACTTCCTGAAGAAGATCGACCTTTGGGTAATATTTGAAGGAAATCAGGAAAACTAGGAGGGGGAGATGAGGAGGGAGAGAGTTCCAGGAATGGAAAAAATCAAGTGAAAACAGTCAGAATTGGGAAATGAAGTATCATGTTCTGTAACTAGCACTAGAACACTCTGTAGAAGAATAACATATAAGAAAAGTGGAAAGGTAGAAAGGGGATAGGTTATGAAGAGTTTAAAAAAAACAAATAGTGGGTTTTACATTTGATTTTGGAGGTCATAGGATACCACTAAAATTTATGAAATAAGAGGGGTGCTATGGTCAAACATGAATATTAGGAAAATCAGTTTGATAGTAGTCCTTGGACTGGAGTGAGGAAGATAAATGAGCCAGATATTATAATAGTACAGGTGTGAGGTGATGAGGATAAATACTAGAGTATTCATGGTCACAGAACAAAGAAGGAGATATATATGAGATGTAATTAGTATAATCTAAAGAGGCAGATACACAATGTAATTGCAGAGATGTAATAGCTGGATGATGGAGAGACAAGCTTGAAGGCAGGAAAATTCCTCATTTTCCTGAATTCAAATGTGGCCATAGATACTTAGTAGCTGTGTCACCCTGGGCAAGTCACTTCATCTGTTTGCCACAGTTACTCATCTATAAAATGAGCTGGAGAAGGAAATGATAGAAACACTCCAGTGTCTTTGCCAAGAAAACTCCAAATGGGATTATTATACACAACTGAAATGACTCAACAAATTGCATAGAAACCCTTATATGGGTTTCATATAATGAATATGTAACCAGAAATGTAATGGGCAATCTAGAAAGATAATGAATTCCACTCTTATTAGAGATCTTCAAGAAAAAGCTGCCTAATCAAGTCATTTTATATGTGTGTGTGTATATATAAATTTTAAGAGTTTTTCCAGTTGTCAGATTCTGAGTCTCCTTCTCTGAATTCTAATAATATATCCAACACTCAATCAGATAATGCCTTGTACTTTTATTTAATTTTCTGTGTGTGTGCCACAACTCTGCATTATAGATCTCCACAAGATGAGGACTTGTATCTGTTTTATATATGCTAGAACACTTGGCACATGCAATAAGTGTTCAATAAATACTTAGAGAATCATTATAAACTCCTCCCACCTGCCCTGCATTTTAAGATAAATCTGAGCAAATGAGACAGATAAAAAGTTTCTTTTTAATGGTGAATTCACTGTGGTCATCCAGATGTTGCTTCTCAAACTTTTTCCAAATACTATTAGATGGGATCAAAGAACCTACAGACATTTCATCCTGCCCTGCCCCTACTCCTTAGAATGGTCTTATCAGAATTCCTAAGAATGTAATTATTTGCATTTGACTACGTGGTGATAGCATATCCACAGTAAACGCTAAACAAATTATTAAATTATTTGTTGCAACAAAAACAAGAAAAAAAGAAATACAAATCTAGGGTCCCAATTCAGTCTTTCCCAATGCTAGTTTTGGCAAATATGTGCTAAGTTTTCTTGCATATGTATCTAGCTTGTAAGTACCTGTTTTGTCCATAACTGTAGAAAAATATATTCCATTATCCTCAACTACACTTGGTTTTTATTGCATATAGGGAAATGTGCTTGGCCTCTGTTCCCAAAATTTGTTGCCTTTAAGGAAGAATTACTCTGACTTGATTGATCTGAGTTGAACTCTCTTTTGTTCTCTGTGACCCAAACATGAGATGTTTTGGAACTAGAGGATCTGAATGTCAGGATGGCCTGGGATTCAGTGGATGATCTGAGAATCTTTGATGTCTGATCAAGTTTCAGCTACTTTCAAGGGCATTGGAACAAATTATTCTCATCCAGATAATTCCCTAATTCACTGATGGGTTTGTTGGTCTGTTGACCTCAATGACATTTTTTTGTCCTTATTGAAGACATACTACAATATTGCTGAAAACATTATGATAAAATTTTGGGGAGCTAAGCATACAGCCCTGTTTCACTCCCTTGGTGACTTGAAAAGTGTGAGAACATTATTCATTATCCAAAACTCAGACAAGCATGCCATCATCAAACTTGTCTATAATACTAATGAACTTCTTTGGGTAACCAAATCATGCCATAAATTTTCAAAAGCCCTCATAACTGACAGCATCAAAGGTCTTTTTTAGAGCAACAAATGTTGTGTAACAGATTAACTTGGTGGATATGTCATATTGAAAATAGCATTTATATATTGCTTTAAGGTTTGCAAACCACCTAGAACATATTGGTCCATTTGATCTTCACAAAAACCCTGTGTGATTTGTCCTATTATTCTTATTTTGGAGATAAGGAAACTGATGACGAAAGCTTTAGTAACTTGAACAAAGTCATATAGATAGTTAATGTCTAAGATCAGAGTTTCTTTTTTCTCTAAATTTTATGTTCCATCCAAAACAAACTCTCCCTAATTCTTTATTTTGACATTGAGTACCTCGTAATAGTGTGTCCCTTATTGTAGGTCCCTAATTACTGGCTTCTGTAGGGGGCAAAGCCATTAGATTACCAGTGACTACCACTATTTTCACTGGGACACTGGTTGCTAAACATAGGTCACTGATAGTTGAGGACTGTGAAACCCCATTGTTACATTCCCCCTGGGATTATTATAAATAGCCTGCAGCCTGCTTTAAGTCTCTCTCCACTTCAATCCATCCCCCTCAATCACTAAAGTGATTTTTCTAAAGGCCAGTCAGTCAGATCATATCACCACCATCACTACTCAATAAACTCTAGTGACTCCCTATTACCTTGAGAATCAAATACAAAAATTATCTTTTTGGAATTCAAAATCCTATCTCTCTCCTACCTTTTCATTCTTTTTACTCCTTATTCTTAACCATGTATATTGTTATTTAATGACAATGACTTGCTGACTGCTCCATGAACAAGACACTCCACTTTTACTATCCAAGCATTTTTCTCTGGCTATTTCCTAAAATTCTTCAGCTTCACCTACTGATTTCCACAGCTTTCTTTAGGTCCCAACTAAAATCCCATCTTCTATAAAATGCCTTTTTCAAACCCTTTTTAATTCTAATGCCTTCCTTCTATTAATTATTTCCTATATATCCTGTATGTAGTTCACTATATATTTGTTTTTATGCTATTCCCTCCTCCCCTCATTAGATTGTAAGTTCTTTGAGAACAAAGACTGTTTTGCCTTTTAAAAAATATATCCAGTGCTTAGAACAGGGCCTGACACATAGTAGGTCCTTAATAAATATTTAGTCATTGATTGCAGACCTCTTACATTGTCATCTTTTTCTCATCAAATAAAGATTTTAAATTTGTTTCCCAGGTCCTGGTCAATAACAAAAGATGTACTAACTGGTTTGCAAGTGAACCCCTTGATAGCTTTCTCAGGGTACTTTGAAATGCTACACAATTTCAGGAAGCTTATACAATACAGCTATGAATTCATTCTCTCATGCATTTATACATGCATGTACCTGACCCAAAGTGTTCAGAGAACAGTCTTTTCAACTCCATTCTTGTGACATCCAGTAAATATCTCACCCACCCACCCCATCCCACCAGATTTTGCTTCATGGCCCCAGTTCTTTAATAACTGTTAGTCTATGTAACCATACTTAAAAGTTTTAAAATGCCAAATTGTCATTGTACATAGCTAACATATAACTGTTCAACAGTCATTTTCAATTGACATGGAAAGGCATTGTACCAAATTCCACCAAAGGCATTTCAGTACCATTACAATGTTTCTTCAACAACATATACAATGTAAGTTCCACTAAAAATATGTGATGATAAGATTTTGTCATACAATGTCACAATTGTTAGTTACTTGAATCAACTTGTCTGTTATGCAATAGTGTGTTAGAAAACTACATCTTGGGAGGGAAAAGAAATAAAATGTATTCAGTGTAGCTCTCTGACTTAGATTTGATGAAGAAGGCTATTATATATAAACAATCTTCAATTTAAATCTTGAAATATCAAAAAATAGACCTGTCCTCTTAGGTAGCATGCCCCCCCCCCACATGCCATGCACATATACATACAAACATATTTTCAGTGAATCCATAAATAACTTTGGGTTACTGCAAAACATGAATTTTTTTTTATTAATCTCGGGAAAGGTTCTCACAAAAATAAGTATCATCCTGAGTTCTATAATCTTTTGCTCCCTTTCCCCACTCCCATGTTCAAAGGTGTAACATGTGGTAATTATAATTATATACTTTACAAATTAAATCCAAACTAGTGCCAACTCAATACACAGATTAGAATAAAATATAAATCAAATTGCAAAGCATTTACTGAAAATAAAATAGCAAAGTAGGGGAGAGTCATACACATATAGGTTACCAATACAATTTACTCATTTCAATTAGGGTTAGAGAGGTTTAAGGAGACTGAATGAGTTGCCCATATTTCACATAAAACCACATCCTCAACTTTGGAGTCTATGCTCAATTACTATAATAAAGAAGTCTTGAATTTGAATGGTATAGAGGAAGTTTCTATTTTTAAAAAATTAGGTATTCATGGTTAGAGCACCAGCCCTGAAGTCAGGAGGACCTGAGTTCAAATCTGGTCTCAGACATTTCCTAGCTGTGTGACCCTGGGCAAGTCACTTAACCCCAATTGCCTCAGCAAAAAAAAAAAAAAAAATTAGGTATTCAAAATTAACCAACAACACAATTAAGAACAAAAGACAATTTGTCCCTATAGCAGCATTTAGTAACATGGGTAACACTAGACAATAAAATTTACCTATATATTCATTATTAGGAAGCAAATAACCATAGTAAAAATTGGCTATTTTGGAATTAAGAAAATGGTGGTTGGACTTCCCTGTTAGGTCAATTTTACACATTAGCAACACACTTTATGGAATTATTTTTCTCATACCACAATTCCTATTAAGAAATCATTATGAGAAATAGATGGTTTTCCTTAATTTTTTTGCCACTTTTCCATTTTACTTTTATGCTTTATGATATATTATTTGAAAAAGTACAATTCAAGCAAATCCTTAACATTTCAAAGGATTGCAAAGATTGAAAAGCCAATTTGTAAGAGCTCAATTTAAAAACACACTGCTTAAGCACTTTCTTTATGCAAAGCAACATTGTGATAGGTTGGATGTACAAAGATAAATAGGACACAAATAGGACACAGAATATGACTAATTGGGCTAATACAGATCCAGATACAGGGACAGGACACCAAAATGATGTATCCTCATCAGAGAGCAAAACAAAATTGAAATAGCTCAAAAGAAACATGAAATGGGAAAAATCCATGTGTTCATAGAGTCTATTTGTGTCCAACCTCTGGTGGAGCATTCCAGTTATTCCATCTTCCTCAAAAGGAGCTCATGTTGGTCTGATCAGGCACTGTTGGACACACTGCAAGAAGGGAAGGTAAAGGAAAGGAAGGAAAGGAAGAAAAGGGAAAGGAAGGGAGAGATAATTAATTTAAAGAATAAATCTAGAGACATTCACTACATAAAATACAAGAGTTTGCAAGAAATATTCACTCAAGAATGATCAGTGGATATAAAAAACTCATTTAAAAAGTTTTTGGAATGGGAAGGTCTGGACTCTAGACATCTTGTAGCAAGTGAACAAATAGAGACATTCTAAGATATCCTTGACATCTTAGGAAGGTGGAATGGAAAATCCAATTCTAATTTTACTCCAAAAATTAATAAAATTAGAAGTTTTTCCTAAACACAAAGAAAAATTTACCAAATAGTTTATTCCACTGAATTACGATAAAAAAATGTTTAAACCCTTCAAAATGTACCTTTTCAAGTTTATTTCATATTATTCTCCTTTAGTCCTTTCTAACCAAAATTGCCTACTTATTGTTCCTCATATATGTCATTGTGTGACCCATTTCCATGATTTTTCACAGACTTTTCCACAGTTGTAGAATGCAACCTCTTCTCATCTTTACCTTCTAGAAATCTATCTTCCTCAAAAGTTCAGTTTAAGTAGCAACTCTTAGAAGATGCCTATTTTGACTCTTCCAGTTAATGATTCTTTCCTGCCCTAGAAATTACTTTGTGTCTATATTGTACATATTTTATATTTATTTTTCTTTGTAGATATTGCTTATCCTCAGTAAAATATAAGTTTCTTAAGGACAGGGACAGTTTCTTTTAGGTTCCTCCCCCTCGCTCACCCCCTCCCCCCCTCCACCCAGAGCCTTGCCCACTGCCTGGCTTACAATAGTCATTTAAGAAATTAATGAAAATGAAAATCACTTGTAAAGAGAAATATCTGTCAAAATGATCATCCCTTGTCCTCTTCTACGAATCTTTAAATTAAGTATTTAGGTTGTGTTAGCTTAGAATAGTTTTATTAATTCATGGGTCTAAACATAATTGGATCCTAATTTATATGCTTCAGGCATACTATAAAGGAAAGCACTCCTTAGTTCAAATGAATTTTATCTCATCCTATATGCCTTCGGGTATTATTATTACTATTATTACTATTTCTTTAAAAGTGATGTGGGATCTCCTGACAGCAAGGAACTAAACAGCATGGACACTGGTGGGGTCTGTCAGACTGTGAACTTTGTTTCATTTGCAGATTCTTCAGTACCCTTCTCCAGTAAAGAACTGTTACAAAGGCCCTGACCTGACTTGAGAATTAGACAATTAGGGCTTTTGATGCATGATCAGTTCAAATGGGACAAGGATGAAAGATGGACAAAACTCATCTCCTTTGTGACCAAATCACTCATCAGATGTGTAAAGAGGCTGCTAGCATTACCAAGTGTCTATCTACCCACTGCCTCCCTCCCTTCGCATAAACTCTCTTACCTCATCCTCAGTTTCACTCCCTTTACCCTTCCCCCTTACCTTCTACATCAAGAATGTTTGGATAAGAGATTTATTTATTTTTAGAAAATGAGAGTGTACCACCATATTTCCTGTGCTCAGAACCCCTCCTGATTTTCTGTCAAGCTCTACCAATGGTTTTTAAGAGGAATGTGAACTTTCAGAGGCAGGCTTTTAAAAAATGCAATTTCATACCTGTACACAAGGAAAAAAGAACACTGACAGAATTTCTGCTTATCTTTACACTGACAAATTTTTAAAGTACCACCCTGCTGGAGGGTAGTGTGGCTCTCAGGTAAATGAAAAAAATTCCCTGGTAATTTTTATTCTGGGGGTAAAGAAAAAAGTGACACTTGAAGAGGATAGGAGCATTGCAACCAAATGTTTGTGGACCCCTGGAAAAGAGAAGCAGGAAGAGCCCCCCCATTTGCTGTTCCATGATTTAAATGTTCAAAGAAAAAATGTAAAGTGAGCTGCAAGGGTCAGATCTGGATTGGAGCCCACATTCTGTGTCTCTGCATCCGTTCGGGGATAAACTTGGCTCTTAATCAGAGCTGACAATTAGGCCGTACAGTTAATATTTTTACAGCTGTTTTATTAATAACACATACAGTGCATCCAGCCAGGATTTGTTGGAGACACCTCAGGAAAACGAATGATGTAAATAACAGATGGATGTCGAATATTCTTACAAACAGGCATAAAGATATTCCCTTCTTGTTTAAAAGGAATTTAAATAGACAGATTGTAGATAAACAGGCAGACAGAAAGAGGGAGAGAGGATTTATGATATTTGGGGTAGTGATCACTTGCATTCACATGGCATAGAACATGAAGGTACACACATACGCAAGCACAGGATATGGAGAGATATACTTGGAGTATCAACTTCCAGAGAAAACTGTGGCATGAAGGGTTGTAAGACCACATTTTTTGGAGGGGGACAGAGAATACAAGGGGTATAATGAACATTTTAAGCAGATGCAGTGACTATGAATAATCGAGTGCTTCTTTTAATATACATATTCAGCTTCCAAAGTTTACTCACATAATAAGTATAGAAATGCCTGAGAACATCTTAACCTAGAGGGCAGCGAAGGGAGCATCTTTTTCACATTTTTGTCAATTAGCCTCCTTTACCTGAGACTCAGCACACCCTTTCAAATCCCAGAGCAGATCTAAGAGCGCTCAATCAGAGAGGAGATATGAAAACAAAAAGAAATCAGGATTTTAATGTCTTTTGTTTCCACTCTTATTAATTTTTGTACTGTCTTTTTCATCTGCATGGTGCACTATGCATGGTACCATACTTTGCAACCAGATGGCTCAGGAATGAAGAACAAAGGCCATTAAAATTGGGAAGAGAGAGATGAGAAAGAAACAGAGAATTGAAAATCAAGGGGTTCTAGAAGACAGAAGTAAAGCTCAATGGATTTAATCACTGATATCTTTATTCCAAATGTAAGCCTATGATTCATAGTTTTTCGAGGGTTTTTTTTTTTTTGGTGTGTGTGTGTCTGTTTCTGTGTTTATATGATTTCAAACCTGAAGATCACAGGCCAAGACCTTAGTTTCTATTGTTTGTTCCTCCCTATAAGGGTGCCCTCATTTGCCCTTATGTGAGGACACATAAAATTTGACTCTTGATACATAGATGTGGGGCCATTTTGGAGCAGTGTTCCATCTATGCATGGCTACTAGTGGAGTGACTATGGTGGAACAACTGAGGCTTTAGAATTTGCTGACTGCACTTGTAGTTTTTGAGAAGCTAGAAATCATTCACCTTAGCACCTATTTAACATAAATAAGCAATTATAGTAGGAGAATAGTAGAATAGCTTCCACCAAAGCTTTAAATCAGGTGATCTCCAAGCCAAAACTCTTATTACATTTCACCTAAACCCTAAATTTTCATATCACTAAAGAGCAGTCCAACATGGGTTCAGAGTATTTTTTTTTTAACTTCCACAGGGTGGTGTCCTAGGGTTTCTTCCCACATGAGATCTTATGTCCTAAGGTTTAAGATTTCTACCTTTTTTTTTTTTAAATGACTTGGCTTAAAAACTTGACTTGAAATTATCTTTTATATTGCTTTCTCTGTCAGGCCTCTCAGATAACATGGTTTGTGATGCTGCCCCAGATACCTCATTTGCTAATTATTTTTCTGATAGCCAGGTAGCCACAAAAGTATAAATAATGAAAGGCAACATGATACAATAAATGGTGAAGTCAGATAGGCACACCAGGACCCCTTACTTACAGAAGCCCAACTTTGGCTGCTTGACTTAGTACAATGGTTAATTTTTTTTCAGTCATTTAAGTCACGTCTGACTCTTTATGATTCCATTTGAAGCAAATGTGATTAAGTTACTTATCTAGGGTCACACAGCTAGTGAGAATATAAGGGCTAGATATGAATTCCAGAAGATGTCTTCCTGACTCTAACCCAGCACTCTACCCATTGAGTCATTGTGCCAATAATGACTAATACTCTGGATCTGAGTATATTAAGGGTCAATATACAATTGTTAATTGATTAACTCATTCCCAGAAAGCTTTGGAATATCCACTGAAGTATCTATAAGGATACTATCAAAAACTGATCCACTGATAAGCTTAGGAGCTACTTGTTTGAGTAGGTCTCTTAGTACTGGAGAGGGTTGCTTATGTTGGATGATGTAAGGGATATATAGAGAGATCCCCTTTCCAATCCCTCTCCTCCCCCCACTCATTACAACAGTATCTCAAATTTAACCATTACAGACTCTTTAGTCCATCCATCCTTTCCTCCTTGTAGATGATCTTAGAGCAATAGAAGCAGTAATTACTTAATTCCTATGAGATGTACAGGTTTTTATCAGAAGCAAAATGGAGAGGAAGTTCAGAGGTTCCAAATCTTCCTCTTCTACTGATTACCTATGTGACTCTGCGCATGACATTTAGGCTTTCCAAGTCTCAGTTTCCTCACTTGTAATATGATGAGGCTGGACCTCTGAAGTCCCATCCTGCTGTAAAGCTAGAAAAATCTTGTATGTCAGCAAAGAACATATTTAAGGTAGTACTGAGAAATACCATATTGGCTGCCACTCATGGAGACTCTGGAAGGATGAATGAAATTTGAACAATGAGACACTCCAAGGAAAGAGGGAATTTGTGAATGTGCTGGTGGTATTAGTTGGCACCTCTGAGGGCACATAGAGAAGCAGGATCATCCTCTGTGGATGGAATGGAGAGTAGATGGTTCCTTAGAATGGAAGATAAACATTGCTAGAATTGTGAACTGATCCAATCATTCTGGAGAGCAATTTGGAACTATAGCCAAAGGGTTATAAAGCTGTGCATAACTTTTGATCCATCAATACCTCTACTAAGTCTGTATCCCAAAGAAGTCATAGAAAAGGGAAAAGGACTTCCATGTACAAAAATATTTATAGTAGTTCTTTTGTTGTGATGGCAAAGAACGGGAAATTGAGGGAATACCATGAGCTAGGGAATAGCTGAATAAGTTGTGGTATATCAATGCAATGGAATACTATTGTGCTGTAAGAAATTATGAGTAACTCTTCAACAATGAAATGCTTCAAACCAGTTCCACTTGGTCAGTGAAGAAGGCCATATACATCCAGAGAGAGGAATATGAAATGTGGACCACAACATAACATTTTCATGCTCTCTATTGATGTTTGCTTGCATTGTGTTTCCTTTCTGATTTTTTTTCTTGTAGACACAATTTTTCTTGCATAACAAGATAAGTGTGGAAATATGCATACATATATTCGATTTGTCAAGTATTTTAACATAATTAGCATGTAATGGACTTCCTGCCATCTAGGGGAGGGTGGGGACTAGGGGAGGGAAAATTTGTAACAGAAAGCTTTGTAAGGGTTATTGTTGAAGAATTACCCATAATATGTTTTGCAATTAAAAAGCTTTAATAAAAAAAAAGAAATTATGAGCAAGCTGATTCCAGAAAAACATGTAAAGATTTACATTAACTGATTCAAAGTGAAATGAGCAGAACCAGGAGAACATAGTATGGCAACATTATATAATGATTCACTGTGAATGACTTAGCAGCACAATGATTCAAAACAATTCAAAACATGATGGAAAATGTAATCCAGGTCCAGAGAAAGAACTGATGGAGTCTGAATGCAGACAAAAAATTACTAGATTCACTTTTTTCATGCTTTTTTGTTTCTTTTTTTCACAACATGGCTAATATGAAAATATATTTGCATGATTGTACATATATAAACCATCTCAAGTTGCTCGCTATTTTAGGGAGGGAGAGAGGAGAGAGAAACATTTAGAACTTAAAAATATTTTAAGTCAATATTTAAAATTGTCTTTTCATATAACTGGAAAAAAGAAATACTATTTTTAAAAAAGAATGGGTAAACTCATTAACTTAGAAAAGGAAACAAACAATGGCATTACAGGGGCAAAAAGGCAGAAGCTACAGATAATAGTTCTGAGGATTGTAGTCCTTTTTCTCTTGTTGGAGGGAAGACACAACACAAAAATTTTTGGAGAAGCAAGGGTTTCAATGTAGGGCTTGAAACTAGTTTTAAGATGCTTGTAGGATAGAATTTTATATAGGATAAGGAATAGTAGAGAGAAGTAGAACCTTTCCTCAGCAAAGCATCATTTCAGGGCTCAGTGATTTGTAAATTTCTTAATTTGTGGGTCATTTTTGCTGTGTTCATTGTTAAACTTTTTAAATGTCTGCTCATAAAGAACACAGTTACTTGATAGTATTGAATCTTTGTCAAAGATTAGCAATAATTGTGACCTTCTAAGCCATTCATCTCTTCCCCAAGTATAGTAGGTGTCAAGGGAGCCTGATGTTCAAAGGTAAGATACATTGATGATCCAAAGTCAAGATATATGTGTACATTATATATGTATATACATATATACATTTATATGTATATAAATGTGAGCACACATATTTTTCTGCTCATTTTATGAGTTGTGTTTGTGATTCAGCATTCTCTTCTGTGATCCATAGCTGTGTGAAATGGAATAGTCATTTATAGGTCCCTTTGTTGAACTTGAAATTTTCATGAAGTTTGAGTAGTCTGTAAATCCTTTTGTACAGCATATGCTATTGGAAAGTTACTTGAATATTTTTCAAAGTTGTTTATGTAAACTTCAAAACTGTTTGGGGTTTGTGATTACTTCTGTTGTTTGCCTCTTGGTATCATTTCATTTTTCAAAATTTAATAAACACTTGTTTTTTGGAAGAGAAAAATAATTGGTCACACACTTGCGGGTTCCAAGATTTGTTTTACATGTGTATGTAATACAGTGTAATTCAAAACATTTTCAGATACAGCATGTCAAGTAATTTCTAATGCTGTGGTCAAGACCAGAATGGAACCTCAAGTGAGTACCCACTGTCTTAAACCACATCACTTAAGAGACCGCCCAAAACAGACCATGCTCACAGGCCAAATTCAGCCTTCAGTGACGCACATAGGCTGTCTCAGTCTTCAGTCTGAAGCTACCATAATAGGCTTCTACAAATAGCCTGAGATGTAGGCACAC
This sequence comes from Myrmecobius fasciatus, assembly GCA_023553655.1. NCBI lineage: Eukaryota > Metazoa > Chordata > Mammalia > Dasyuromorphia > Myrmecobiidae > Myrmecobius > Myrmecobius fasciatus. The sequence continues at coordinate 65,396 of JAJPUD010005849.1, forward strand.
TAATGCCTCTGGTACCCTCAGAATTATAATCTCTGCCAAGTCTCACCTAAAAAAATGTCACCCAAAAGCCATTACCTCTTGACCTCCCCTGTGACTGAATGCTACTGGACTGGTTGAACCAAAGATTAATATCCTCATTCTATACTGTGCTTTCTCTCCCCATCAACATCTCTGCACCCTTCTTATCCCAATTCCCAGTGCCTTCTTTCTGCTCACTGTGCTATTCCCCTTAAACCTGACCTCCCCCAGGTAATTTATCATACTTCAAAATTATTCCTTCTTCCTGCCCTCAATCAAAACATACATTCTCTCTGTGCCAGATCTCAGACTTCTGTCATGGAGGAAAGTGATGTGATTAATTAAGTCGCAATAAGCAGCTTAATGTGGTGCCCTCCCTAGGGGTATTTGCATTTTAAAAGCATATTTGGCAAGACAGAATTTCAAAATGAAGGAATAAGTCACTAGTTATGGGGTTTTCAGCAATTTAAAAAGCAATTGGTACAATACTTGGAAGGCAGGGTGTCCTGTGTATCAAACCATATTGATGACTATTTCACCCACATAAATGGGCAATCTAAAGTAGGAGGAGAATAAACTGGCCTGGGCATCAGGAGTCTCAAATTCTAGTACTGGTTTCTACTTCTACACTGTGATCATGGGCAATTATTTTACTTTGCAAAATCTTCATTTCCTTTTGTATAAAACTAAAGGGTTAGACTATAGCACAACTAACTTTAAAATTCAATGACATCATGAACCTTGTGAAGCATTCTTGATGTGTGTCTATTAATATTAATGGGAAAGCTAATAATGCTTTCATATCTATAATGTAGAAGATTTCTGTGAACTTGTTGAATGTTACTTGTTCCTTATTTGTTACCATTATGAAGCAAACTGTAAAACTAACTGTAATACAGTGAAGGCAGCTTCTATGAACACTTCCTTCTTCACTGATAATATGGCCAGCCTGTTTGTTTGTTTGTTTGTTCTTTTTACCTTGACTAACCAATTCAATTAACTACAAAATAAAAATTTATCAGATAATTTCTAACCATCATTTTTGAGAAACCTCAATTATCAGGATCAGTTTAAAAAAATGGAAGAGAATGAGCAAGTTTAAGGAAATCACTATGTTAAAATGTTAAGATGTTAAAAAAACTTTTTTAATTAACATTATTTAAATGTTATGTGTCATAAGAGGTAAAAGTTCATTTAACCTAGGCGTTCTTAATTTTTATCTGTGCCAAAAACCCTTTTCACAACCTAATGACAACTATGGAAATTTTCTCAAAAATCTGTCTTTAAATGCATAAAATAAAATTTGTGAGATTGTAAAGGAAATAAATCATCCTCGGTTATGAGCATAGATCCTAAGTTAAGAACTTCTAATGTAATCCAACTCCTTGTGCATGTTGAGATAGGTATTAAATATCAGAACCAAGAATCCTATTGGGGCAGCTAGATGTCACAATGGACAGAGGATTGGCCCTGAAGTCAGGAAGACCTAATTTCAAATCCAACTTTAGACACTTAACACTTCCTAGCCATGTGACCCTGGACAGGCCACTTAATCCCAATTGCCTTACAAAAGAAAAAAAAAGATTAAAAATAAGAAAGAATCATATCCAATTTCTTTGATTCTAAGTACAATGCTTTCTCTATTATGCCACAGTGTTTCTTGGTTATAAAACAGTTAAAAAGAGATTTATTGATTATACAATTAATATAAGTAATATAGATGACTCATTCAGATATTCAAATCTCTAGTCATTTAGTGAAAAGAGCACTGAACTTGGGAACTGAGAGAACTTGAGGACAAATTTCAGCCCTGCTTCTTACTAGTTGCATGTCTAACAACAACTTATTTCCTACCACTGGACTTAATTTTCATTATCTGTGAAATTAATAAGGTTGCTTTAGGTAGTCTCTATAGTTCTTTTACCATAAAAACCCATATTCTATCTTCCATTTTCCAGAAAACCAATAGAGGAACCTAGCATCTTGACCATGAAAGCCAGGGGATCATATTCTCTCTTCTCTCTCAATCTCTTACCAACTCCAAACTGCATGTAAACATGGATCATTGAATACTCAATCTTCATCAAAAAGGAGAGTTCCAAGAAAATGGAATTTGAGGCAGGAAGTACATATATGATTTGACTTTCAGCATAGCTAAAATTAATCCAGTAGTTATTAGATCTCCATAGAATCTCATGAGATTACATATATGCAGAAGAACGAGAAGTGGTTTTTCTAACACACATGCCAGTGAAAAACAAAACAAACAAAAAAAAGATGCAGAAATCTAGGCTTTATACAATGGACTGTATCAATAAGTTATAGCTAATCAGAAAGAAGCCAATCTCACTCTCACTACATTTGAATCCATTTGGAATAAAAGCTCATGTTAGTAAGTATGTCAAGGTAATTGATCAATTGATTTTTAACTCCACAAAAATTCTGAGACTTAACTGCTATTATTATTAATAATGCCTTGCATATGAGGAAATTGAACCAGAGAGATTAAGTAATTTACTCGGGGTTACATAGCTAGGGAATGTATGAGGTAACATTTGATCTCTGGTCCATCCTAATTTGAGGTCTGCTATTCTGTCCATTATAGCACTTTGTTGCCTCCACCTATCATGCCCTAAGTCATCTCTTCACTAGGCTTAATATTACCAGTTTCTTAATTTGATAATATCAGATATTTGTGGAATATTATCAAAGATTTACTACTTTGTTTTTCTTTTTTTTTTCCTGCTCTCTTCCCCATCACCTCTTATGGTTCCCCAGAGCAAAAAGACATTTCAATCATTAAAATAGTACTTTTCTATAGTTGCCCTCTTAGATATTTTTTCCAATGGATTTCCTTTGAGTATGAGTCGGATGTGTTACCATTCGTGATAGTATCTTATATGTAACCATACATAGTCTGTGGCATTTTCCCCTTATGTCATCATCACCTGAAAACTTGAAATAGAAATCTGAAAGAAGCACATTGCCAAAGAGTAGCCTTGACCATTTTGAAGGAGCACAACACCCCTTCATTGACACATCTGACCATTAGAATGAGAACACCTCCAAAGAATAAAAAAATAAAAACTAGGGTCAGACCTTGTGTTTTCCCTCTTATTTTGCTTTCCAAATCCAAAAACACAGGTAGATATACTCATAAAACTCAGAATTTGGAATCTGTGAAGCAGAACTACCCGTCTAGTAATTCTCCTACTCACTTGAGGCCATCGAGCTTATCTCAGGGAGGAAGCATGAGAGAGAGGGGAGGGACAGAATTTGAAATCCAAAATCTTTAAAAATGTTAAAAATTGTTTTAACATGTAATCGAGCCCAAAGAGATCTTAATGGAGGGAAAGGGACCCATATGTGCAAAAATGTTTGTGGCAGCCCTTTTTGTAGTGGCTAGAAACTGGAAACTGAATGGATGCCCATCAATTGGAGAGTGGCTGAATAAATTATGGTATATGAATGCTATGGAATATTATTGTTCTATAAGAAATGATCGACAGGATGATTATAATAAATGATCAGCAGGATGATTTCAGAGATGCCTGGAGGGACCTACATGAACTGATGCTGAGTGAAATGAGCAGAACCAGGAGATCATAATACACAGCAACAACAATACTATATAATGATCAATTCTGATGAATGTGACTCTTTCCAACAATGAAATGATTCAGGCCAGTTCCAATAATCTTGTGATGAAGGTACCCATTTACACCCATAGAGAGGCCTATAGGAACTGAGTGTGGATCACAACATAACACTCTCACTCTTTTTGTTGTTGTTCACTTGTATTTTTTTTTACTCATTTTCTTTTCTTTTTGATCTGATTTTTCTTGTGCAGCAAGATAATTGTATAAATATGTTTGCATATATTGGATTTAATATATATTTTTACATGTATAACACATATTGGGCTGCTTGACAACTAAGGGAGGGGATGGAACAAGGAAGGGAAAATTTGGAACACAAGGTTATACAAAGGTCATTGTTGAAAAATTATCCATGCATATATTTTGAAAATAAAAAGGTTTAATAAAAAAATCTCAAAAACATGTAATTGGGGAAATCTTATATAAAAAGAGAAACACAAACTTTCAACAACTATCAGAGAAGTGTTCAAAAGGCATTATTAATCAAAGGCATTAAAAACAAGCCAATGAGGCAAAAAAGAAAAGAAAAATCTGGGTAGTGACTTATGAGATATGATATAGAGGGAACTACTTTTCAGGGACATAATGGAATAATCAGGGAAGGGATGGAGAAGAGATAAGCAATTAAGTAGCACTTACTATCTGCCAGGTACTATGCTAAAAACTTTGTAAATGTTATCTTATTTGACCTTTAAAATAACTCTATTACATAAGTGCTATTATGATCCTAATCTTACAGTTGAAGAAACTAAGGAAAACAGAAGCTAGGTGTCTTGCCCAAGGTGACACAACTAGTAAGTTTATGAGGCCATATTTGAGCTCAAGTCTTCAGAACTTAAAGGCCAGCACTCTATCCACTTCCACCACCTGCCTCACCAGATGATGATTTTTCCCTTCCAACTCTGAAATTGTCCTTGTTTGTGAAGACTTCATATTCACCACACCAGGTCCAGCAATAGATACTTTTTCAATTCACTGGCCATTTAAATCCTCTCAAAATACCACTTGTATTGTTCCAAGTCATAAAAAAATAAAAGCTTTCTGTTGTCTGCCAAAGCAAATCAAAAGTCCTCTAACTAGCTTTCAAAACCTTTATTATGTATGATCCTAGGAGCATGAATTTATTTCCAACAGGTCTTTTAACCAGTTACTTCAACTCCAGCTGATATTGTCTTCTCAATGTCCCACATATATGGCATATTCTTTTCTTGACTTTTTAAAAAAATAATATTCCCTACCCTTGTTTTTTTCAACTATAGAAAACCTCATCTTTCAAAGAGAAGAGGCTGTGTGCCATAGTAGAATGTTAGACCTGGAGTCAGTAAGAACTAGATTTGGATACCATCTATATAATTTATTAATTGTGAAACCATGAGTAAATATCTCAGTCTAGGATTCAGTTTTCTCATCTATATAACTGGTATATAATATCAATAGTTCCTAACTCATGCAATTTTGGTAAGAATCCAAAACATCCATGGGTAGAAGAGCTGTTAGGGGGTAGAAAAGAATTTTAAAATCTTTTATGATTTCAGAACAAATTGTTTGATCGTTTTTTCTGAACTCTTAGTACTAACGATATACCATTTCCTTTTCTACAGACTGCTATTCCTTTTTTGTTATGTGTTACTTTTACCTTTCCAAACACATTTTAAGGTTCTGGAAGGTAGGGTCTATGTCTTATATTTCTCCAGGATCTCTCATAGCACCCAGCACAACATTGGAAACATACTATATTTGTGTCACTCTAGGGAAATCACTTAACCTTTTTCAATTGCAATACTCTTGAAAAATGGGATTAAATAACACATGTACAACCTACCTTACAAGGTTGTTGTTAACCTTAATTTGCCATCTAAATGCAAATTATTATTATTGTAGTGTTTGAGAAATGATGGTTTATAACTTGGTAGAACCACTAGGTAAAGAAGTTGAAAGTAAGAAATATTTGGTTCTATCTGAAGGCAGCCAGTAGTATTACTTTCCCAAAAAATATGTTTGAAGATCAATAGTTACCAAATTAATACAGTATTTCAAGAAATTTCTGACCTTGTTAATGCGGTATACATCCAACTTCAGAGACACCTAAATAGTGGAGTGGATAGAGTGCTGTGTTTTGAATCATAAAGCCTTGAGTTCAAATGTGGCCTCAGAAATGTACTAGCTATGTGATCCTGCACAAGTCACAATTTGTTTGCCTCCATTTCCTCAAAGGCAAAAGGGAGATCACAATAGCCTTTACCTAACAAAGTTTTTATAAAAATCAAATGAGATAATAGTGTAAAGAGCTCAGTACAAGGCCTGGCACATAGTAAGCCCTCAATACATGCTTATTTTCTTCCTTTATTTTAATATCTAGGAAATAGAAACTCTTTATCATTTGTTTTTTCCACTGTTAAATTGATCTCTTTTCAACAATTTTCCATAATAATTAATAATTTTGGATTTCACTGGAGCATTCACTGGCAATACAGTGAAAGGGAAATAAAGGAAAGGAAAAGAATTTATTTCTTTTCCTTAGAAATAAGAGAATAAGCAATTCTCTTCATAAGATAGGTTCTGGTATTTAAAGCAGTCACTCTCTTGGTTAGTAACTTTTAAATCTCAGATTGTCAACAAAGAATTCTCTCTAGGGTAAACACATAGAAGTGTGGACAATGGAGAAGAAGAAAGAAGTAGAAAATGAGCAGACCATCAAATTCATTACAAAGATTGAGCCAGAAAATCCTCAAGGATTTTTCCAAAGCAATTTGACTAGGTGACATTATGGCCAGTGCTCATGCACCAATATTTGTTCTCTCTTTGTTTTACTACAACAGATATTTTCTGGTTTGAACCTTGACCCATAATCATCTCTCTTCCTTTCCTCCTTTTGCTGATGAAAAACAATGAAACTTTTCCAGAATCTGATACTAGGCATGCCCAGTAATAATCAACAAATAATAATAGTAGCATTTATTTTTTACTTTAAATTTTGCAAATACATTTATAGATATTATCTCATTTCACACAGCCATGTAAAACAGGTGCTATTATTATATCCATTTTATAAACCTCAGGAAGCTTTAGTTAAAAGAGGTTAAGCAATATGATCAGCATCATACTTACATAGCTAGTAGAGTAAGTGACTATAAGATTTGAACTCAGGTCTTCCCAACTCCCTTCAGTACTGTATCTCACTACCTTACCTAGCTTTGTTATATTTTGTTATGAAAAGAAAATATGAAAATCACTTACATAGCTTCTACATATCTTGTAACTGTCTTTCCACCAAAACAAACTCACTTTTATCTAGAGTACTAGTTTGTCTATTAGACACTCCTGCAACCTCCTACAATCATACAGTTCTGAATCTCAAACCAATAACTTTTAGATATGATATATTTTCAGCATAAAAGACCTATTGGAAGCAGCTTGCTTGCTTCAGGATGGATAAGTGAAGAATTTCAATTTTCTTTCTGTCTACTAGTTTGGTTGCCCCAATTATTTTGCTCCCAATCTCCAGTATTGCTTAATGGAAGATTACAATGAACTCTTATTGAAATCATAGAGTAGTCTGAAATGTCTGGATTGAAAAGCAATCCTATGTGGCATCTAACTTAAATTGTGTCTACACCAAGAGCTTTGTTTGACTGTTACAAAGGCTAAGTGATTTAAAAAATAAAATAAAATCAACTAAACTGGTGCCTGGGAAAAGAATGGTCACAATAAACAAATTGATTGCATAAGTAGATAAATAATTCCAAGTCACCAGTAATTCCCAAAATAGGATAATATTCTAATAGGATTGTTCTTCATTAGCTTGAATAGAATAGGGTTCAATAACATTTAAGATAACAGTTTGATCTATTGTTGGAGGACAATCTAAGCAGCCATATCTATTTAATTTGACATCTAAGACCCCCAATATTATCAACTTTTTCCAAAAGAGTTTTTCATGTGAATCCCCCAGTATGTTTTCATGATTAATATGCAAATAGATGTATATTTTATAATGAATTTCAGCTGGATACAGTGAAAAAAAAATCAAAGACCTCAGCATGGAGATTTCTTTTCTTTTCTTTTTTTTTTTTTTTGGGAGAATTTCAACAAAATCCCCAAATGTCCTTGTCTTTGCAACCCATAATTTGCAGATTATTAATACAATAAATCCTTGGTGTCTGTAAGAGTTGGCATCATACCCATGAACTCCTATGCAGCAAGCTCACAAACTAAAAATCCAAATGGGAAAAAAGAAACAAACAAAAACATGCCATTTCTGTATGTGCTCATTACCTGCTTTTGAAATCATAATATCTCGGCCTTTTATCGATCTTGTAACAGGCTCTGCAGGAAGCAGCTGCAGCCGTTATCCAGACTAAAGATGAAATCTGTGTGGAAGGGAGGGAGTTCTGGGCAAGCAATGATCTTTGGGACCCCATTCTGAATCAGAAGAACAAACACTAACTTATAACAACATCTTCTTCAAATGCAACCCATTGGAAAGGGATCTTAGAGATAATCTATTCTGAATCCTTTGTTTTACAGATGAAGAAGCTGAGGCCCAAAAAGGAGAAAATGTTTGCCTAAGGCCATTTGGCAAAAAAAAGCTACTGGCAAGATTGGGTTTATAACCCAAGCCTCCTTACTCTCAGGTCAGTACATTTGTTACTGTGCCACACTGAATGAGCAGACTGGAAATAAAAACGTTTAATTTTTGTTTAAAGGCACAAAACACCAAACAAGGAAATGAGGCTAACAGAGTTTAAGGGATTTTATAATATAAACACAAAAGTAAAATAAAATAAAATAAAACACAGAAAACATTAAAAAACTAAGCTTGTTACAATAAAGTTCTCCCCTACAAGAAGGTAAGATCCTTGAGAGAAGTGATTAAGTATTTATTTTGTTTTGTTCTGTAGTTTTTAGTTTCTTTTATCTTTATATTCACAATGTCAAGTATCTATAGGTGCTTAATAAATGCTTGGTGTATTAAATTGCTAAATTAGTTTAGAATTATCTCAAATTATATGAAATCAACCCCATACCTTCCCAAATAAGCTAAATTAGTTGGGGTTAATATATTAATTGAACCAAGGACCTTGAAAGAAATCAAGGGCCCTTGAGAATGAAGGTTCACCTTTCCATCGACTCTGTCCTTCCTTCTGAGTCAACCCACAACCAATATCAGAGAGTAGCTAGAGGGAATGATGGCACCCTGGATTTCTGAGAAGATTTAAAACCAAAGTCCTAACTGCTCATCATCATTAAAAAATCTCCAGGCAGTTTTCATAAGAGCAAGGGGGTGGTAGCCTGAGGTTTTGGCTGACAGTCAACCCAACTAATTACATTCTGTCTACTGTGTCCTCCTGCAGTTTCAATTGGACGTGTTATTTTTTACTTCCTGTCCTAATCTGGAGTGCAATGTTGCTATGTGTTCTTAAGCAGATGCTGCAGTTCATCCTAGTAATGTCTAATTTTCAGTCCTGAAGTTAAAGATTTGTCTTTGTATTTTATATAAAGCCTGTTAGACTTTGGGTTAATTAATATCTTTAAGTGATCCCTAGATGCTGTCATCAAACACCTTTTAAATGCTGTGTTAGCATAGTACATACTAGCAAGTTATATTTCCCATTAAACATATAGATGAGAGATATGTTTAGTCCAAAGCTGAGGATGTCCTCCTTATAGAGACCACACAACATGAATAGTCCTTAATGTTTTTGTTCTTTGCATTTATAAGCATTGCCTGACTCCTCTTATTGTTAGTTTTCTTTTTTTCCCCCTTGAACTTACCTCCTTCTGTGATTTAATTATGATGAGAGCACAGATAGTCTAGGATTCTTTCCTTTAAGATTCAGAGGAACAAAGGGGAGATGCTCTTTCAAAGGTCCCAGCAAGCCTTGCAGCATAATGGAATGAAACACAGAACTGGAATTACTGGAAACTCTGCAGGGATAGACTCATTTGGGGGAGATAGAGATATCCTCATGAAGGGGGTCAACCCCATAATGGGGGCAGTCATTCAAGGATGGGGTGGTCATTTGAAGAATATCTTCTTTCCCCCTAGGATGAAGTAAAAAGAAAGATTTTGAATTGCTCTGGGGGAAAGGTGGAGAAATGTGCTTTCATACTAGGAAAAATATTCCATAGACATTTCTTCTATATGAGCACCTTAATGTAAACTCCTATTTGCTTCATTCCAGTCCTATAATCTTGACAACTGTCTTAGATAAAAAGGTAAAACTATTTGACCAAGGTTGTAAAATTGGTATGTGGGAGAGGCAAGACAACCAAGTATCTGTTCATTTTGCCATTGCTTCTCAACCTGTGTCATTAATTTTGACATTTAATTGTTGTCATTTGTCATTAATTAATAGTAATTAATAGTAATAAAGTATTATAAAAGATCAGCTATAATTATCTAAACATACACATACATTTACACATATATATGTATATGCATGTATTTCACATATACATATATGTATATATGTACATGTTTGTATACATAAGAATTTTCCCCCATAGTGTTTATAAATATGCTTCTACCACAGATTCTGAAACCAAAAAAATACTAAGTGTACATTGCAGGAAAAGTGGGAGGTGGAATTTTTATTTATCAGAATGTGATAAATGTCAATAGAATAAGCCTCTCAAGGGAACAAACAGTCTCCTCCAGTGTTCTTGCCAGGGCTATGATGAACAAAAACTGCCAGGCCATGTGTGAGGCACAGATCAAACTCCCAGCACCTCTTCCTTGGCTGTACATCTATAGTGATTTAAAATTCAGACATTGTGATAGTAATGACAAAGAGAGCTCCAGAGAAAGGTTCAGTTCATCTGAGATTTTTTCATTTGATTGTAAAGGAAGGAATAAATAGACAATAATGAAAAACAAATTTTATTTATCCTACTTATTGCCTGAAGAACCTCCTGAATGCAAGAGAGGGAAGAGATGGAATCTCTCAACCTGTTTTAGAATATACTACATGTAAGAAAAATGGTTCATTTTAAAGACATTGGCATTTTAAGGGTAATAAAAATAATTAGTGTTGATAAAAGATCTATTTAAATTAATCCTTATGCAAATCAGAAATTAAAATGCTAACTAGTTGACTTAGACTTTTTCTTATTTCAATAGGTCCTTGATTAAAGACCAGCCCTAGTTTAAGCATTATGTGTGTGGTGAGGGGGCAGTATAGGGGAGGTAAAGGAGGACTTGTGTGTCTGTGTATGTTTGTGTCTGTGTGGAATTGGCGTAGGGGATAACCATAAGTTATGTGAGTGACTAGGTCATACCACGTCTGCTTCTTCTCCCCTAAGGGGAAAAAAAAAAGAATAAGACTGAAAGAATAGACTTAAATGGAGACAGAGAGAGATAGACAGAGACAGAGACAAAGACAAAGACAAAGACAGAGAGACAGGGAGAGAGACAGAGAGACAGAAACAGAGAGAGAGAGAGAAATAGAGAGAGGAGGAAGAGACTTCTGATTCCAAATTCAGAGCAATCATTTCATTGCCTATATCCTGATTATTAAATTGGGTGAATAAACATTACCATAGGTAACCAATGGCCCAGGTATTCTACTACGAAGTGCTGAAGAAACATTGAAAATTAAAAAGATATTCCTTGACTTTAAGGAGCATTAATTCTAATGGAGGAAGATAAAACAAAAATATGAGAGCTGGAGAAAAAAAAGTAGTCACATAGGGGTATGGTGGTGAAGTCTTGAGGATTAGAAGTAGCGGTATGGGAGGAGTAAGGAAGGGCTGACCTGAATTCTTCACCTAAATAAAGGTTCTGGGGGGAATTTGCCAGTAAGAAGGGAGCCACAAAGGCAGAAGGCTCTTCCAGGGTGAAAAGATGACTAAGGAAAAATCCAGATTCAGAAGTGGGACTAGATGAGGAATGAGGGCTCACACAAAAGGGGACTTGAAAATACATAAAATCAGTATAGAATATGAAATCTTCTCCTTAGCCAAAGTTGTCTACTTATACACCTTATACAGCTTTGCTGTTGTGTTTTTTTAAATTTATAAGCTGCCCTATTTTTAGACTATTGCATTTTCCAAATGCTGCATTACATTCTATTAACTCCTCCCCTTAAAAAACAAAATAAAACCAAAAAAAGCAAAAATATCTAAAGCAAATATTTTAATATTGTATTCAACATTGCACACCCATAGTCCTCTACCAAGAGGCAAATCTTTATTCCTCAGTCTGTGGGACTGAGGATGATCTCTATAATTAAGCTGTTTTGCTGCTTTTTAGTGTTGATATGTACAATGTCATGCCAATTCTGTGCAATGTTCTTTTGTTTGTACTTAATTGGTTCAGTAGTTCATGTATGTCTTCCTATGGTTCCCTGAACTTCTCATATTCAGCATTTCTTATGGCACAATAATATTGCATTTAATTTATCTATCACCATTTGTTCACCCAAATCTTAATGAATTGGTACCTATTTTGTTTCTGACTTTTTGCTACCACAGAAAGCACTGCTACAAATGCTTTGGCATTTGTAGGATTATTGCTTCTTTCTATCTTTGACATCCTTGGGACTTAGTTGTGGTTAAGCTAAGTCAAAAGTTATAAACAATTTCATGACTTTTATTCAAACAATTTCCAGAACTTCTGGACAATGAGTACTGCATTGTACTTTGCTTCTTTCTTATTAGTATAAATTTTGAGGATTTTTATATATTCTTAATTGTTAATGGTCCTTCTTGTTGATGACTGTTCTGAGCACATCATGATTATCACTGCTTCCATACCTTTTTCATTCTATTCCCACTCACTCTCTCAGGCTACCCAAATATGACCCTTCTTTTTGTGCCAAATTTAGATTCCTCCTTTTTTCACAAAGCCTTTTCTTTCCATACACACCAACTCAAAATGATTTCTTCGTTCTCTGAAATCATATGGACTTCACCATTTCATTTGGCTTCCCATCTGACCCTTGTTATTTATTGCACATATTGTTAATTATTTTTTCATATGTGAATGTAATTTTATTCAAATTTAATTGTAAGGTCAATTAAAGTAGAAACTGGATTTTAAAATTCTTTGGACATAAAACAGCTGTGATTATCTATATAGGGTTAGGTCTCATTTGAGGCTACAGGTCAAGAATTTGTTTTTGTTTGATTTTATAAATAAGTGAGCAAGGTATCTAAAAGAGGAAGCAAAATTATCAATCATTATCAATTATCAATCAATTTTTCAGATTATATTCCAAGGAAAGTATATGTTGGATATTAATGAAAAAGTATTTTGTCAGAGTTTTAGCTTGGAACTTTGGTAGCATAGGTAAGAGACAATAATTAGAGAAAGAGTTCATCTGCAAGAGAGATTATACCCTAAAACACTATGGAGTTTCTATGCTACTAGAAAGCCAGGAACCTCATCTTGGGTCATCAATTTTACTGCAGTGTAGGGCTTGTAGGTCAGTGGTGTCAGAGCATTCTGAATTCTTCAGCTTTAGGGCAAAGTCATTTTCTTCTAGCTTTTGTTCTGGATGTTGGTAAGATGGGAGAACAGGAAAGGGAATAAGGAGGCTGGGGGAGGCTTTGAAGGCACAGCAGAAGAGTTTAGATGTGATAGAAGTGTCAATTAAGAGTCACCATAAGTTCTTGAATAAAATTTAAAGCAAACAGGGCAGTTACATAGCCCCATGAAGAGAGCACAGGCCTTAGAATCAGAAGGATCTGAGTTCAAATGTGGCCTCAGACACTTAACACTTCCTAGTTGTGTGATCCTGGGCAAGTCACTTAACCCCAATTGTCTTGTCAAAAACCTTAAAGCAATGACAACCCAAGTTACATTTTAGCAAAAAATATTCTGGTTTATGTGTACCAGATTAATTAAGGATATGAAAGCTGAGAGACAGAAATCAAAAGCAAAAATAAAACAAAACATGGTGATGGTGAACTTCATAGGTTTTGGCATAGTATATAATCAGAAGAAGATGCCTTTAAGGAGTGTGTGCCAGTGCTCTCTCCCTTCTATAGATAAGCCCTTTGGAGTAGATAGCAAAGATTAAAAACAGAATCAGTAAGTCTACCATGCAAGCAGTTCTCCCATACAGACATCTTACACATAAATTTAACTATTATTATTGTGTTGCCCTTTTCCAAGAAAGGGTAAAGTAGATTTGTAGGAGTACTTAACACATGTAAATCCCTACCTCTTCAAACCCAAGCATATTGTATTAAAGAGCTACATAAATTTTATAAGGATTCTGTCCTTTTGAGATCATAGTGCTGTTCCTTTTTTCCTAACACAATTAAAGGGGTGCCTCTTTGGAAACCGATTCTGGTAAGTAAGGAATCTGACATATTACACAAAAGTGCTACTTTTACCAAGATTTTAACTACATTATGGTGATAACTGGTACTTCCCAACTTCCATCTCCCACCCCCAATCATAAAAAGTCAAACATAACAATAGGAAGATTTTTTTTTTTAAAAAAGAACTGAAATACTATATTTTAAATTGCTTTAGGGATCAAGGGAGACTGGGTAGGATTATTCTGTGATGCATGATGGTTCACTGTGACAGCCTAGGTAAAACACAAAATCAAGCTAAGATGTACAAAATACAATACATCATTATATCTCTAAACTCAGGAAGATAAAGACTGACTAATCTCATACATGTCATCTGAGGAAGCATGTGCCTGGAGTTGCATTAGAAACTTCTGGGGACTCAAAGAACAAGATGACTCATTTCTTGAACATTTGGGATAAAAATTTCTTGGCAACTATCCCACTGCTAGCAATACTTTCTGTGGTAGCACAAAAAAAAAAGCTGAAAACCAAGTAGATACCCATTCATTAGGATTCAAGTGAATAAATGGTGGCACATGGATCAAATGTAATATTATTTTGCCAAAAGAAATGCTAAACATGAGGAATTCAGGGAAACCCAGAAAGATTTATACAAACTGATGAAGAGTAACCAAAAATTAAAAGATTTTGGAGGCATTTCATATTAATATGCTAGATCTTGAGTGTCCTTTCCTTAACACAAAGGGGTTTTGATGCCTTATTTAGTAAAACAAGAGTCTTTCAGTTGGTAGTTCTCTTTTTAAATTAAAATATTTTAAAGAATTTTTAATTAACAGAGATCAATTTTTCATTTTTTCATCTCCTGCCACATGGGGGAGGGGAAATGGTGAATGGGGTGGGCAGAAGGGAGAGAAAAATAAAATCATTGTAACAAATATGCAGTCATATTCCCTCATAGTCCATGTTCAAAATATGTATTTCTCATTTCGCATCCTGAATCCTTCATCCACCATACATCAGCTTAGTATGTTTCATCACTAGCCCTCTATAATATAAGATGTGAGGAAAGGGTGGAGACAAAGGTTCTTCCTTCCTATCCTCCAATAATATAGGGTAGATCACTTAATCATAGAAGCTAGGGATGAGACCCTTAGTTGTCTTTGTCTCTTTGGATGTTTTTTTCCTTGAGCTTCCATTATTCACCATCTTAAATTCCTAGAAGTTTTCAAATGAAGATGAAAAGCATCCATGGCTACTAGAATAATTGTAGCAGAACACTAGGGGTAGCATGGGCTAGTGACTAGAAATAAGGAAGTTAGGGGATGGCAAGAAAAAGACATAAAGGCTAGAGGGGAAGTGGGAGGGAGAAGGAGAAGAAGAAAGGGAGAGGAGGAGAAAGAAAGAGAAAAAGAGAAAGAAAAGGAGAGGGGGAGAGGAGGGAGGGAAAGATAGAAAAGAGAGAGAGAGAGAGAGAGAGAGAGAGAGAGAGAAGATCCCTTTTGAAATTTGATCAGACTATGCTCAAAGAAGTATAAATTGGCTAATTAACAGCCTTTTAAAAACAAACCAAAAATAAGGTTTATATCCTAAGAAATCTTTATTATCTTCCCAACTGATTGTACTAGAAGTAATAAGTTAATCTTTCTGTAAAAAATACAGGTATATTCTTTTATGTTTTAGAAGTCTATTTGGTGATAAACCTATTGCATATATGATTCATATGTGTACAAAGGCTATTTTTTGGGTTTTTTTTTTTTTTTTGCTTTTTCTGCTGAGGCAATTGGGGTTAAGTGACTTGCCCAGGGTCACACAGCTAGGGAATGTTAAGTGTTTGAGACCAAATTTGAACTCAGGACTTCCTGACTTCAGGGCTGGTGCTCTATCCACTGAGCCACCTACCTGCCCCAAAAGCTATGTTTTTTAAACACCACTCCTTTGTGAAAAAATCCTAGATTAGAGCTGAAAATGAATTCACTCTAATTAGCAATTTTCCTAACAATTTTCCTAGGGTACATAAGGTAGGGGTATGTAAGAATTATGGCACTTAATCCTCCTGACTAAAGATCAGTCTCTTTCCAACCTTATGATAAGTAAATTGGAATGGGTTGATAGGCCTTATGGCTTCAGTATAGCTAGCCATTGTGTTAACTATTGATTATTGCATGATATCAACTATTTGTAATAAAGAAAAGAATTTAAGGAAGACATCTTGTGAAATTGTCAATGAAAGAAAACTACAGGATTTTAGATATCATCTTAGCCAACCTGAGCCTCATTTTATAAATGTCAAAATTAAGACCCAAAGAGACATTCACACCATCCACCTCACTCCTCTAGGCTTATTTCTTACCTTGAAAGCCAAAACATACTATGGATAGACTTCAACATTTACCTATCTACCATTAGATCTAATCATTTATTGTTTTTGCTATATTTAGGTCTTCCGAACATTACTCTAAAAAGGTCTGAATGGAAAAAAAAAGATTCCATAATAAGGAATCTATCAGCAAATAGATAACTATTTCAATGATTAACATTGATAAAATCTTCCTGATTTTTTTTCTTTTTATTTTACTATTTTTTTTACTTAAGCATATTTTAGAGAGGAAATAAGCATTTGTCAGTAGAGAAATGTCTAAAGATGATTTGTGTGCAAATCTGGCTTTTGACATAAACCCTAGGGGACCCTATGTGAACCTATGTGGCCCTACGTGACCCTAAGTAACCCTAGACAAGTTATCTGACCACTTGGTTTTGTAGACCATTCTCTAAGAATAACATTTGGTGATTTGCATTTATAAAGGAAATTTCCTTACCTGGGATTTTCTGACATATAGAAATAAGAAATCTGGATACAATTTACCAGCTTTGGGGGGAATTCCAAAAATGGTTTTTGGTGAGTCTTCTTTAAAAGATTTAAAAAATGTGTATCAAGCAACTTGCAATCAGCAAAGTGAGTACAAATCAATAATCTCACAGAGTTTCAAGGACAAGATTTTTCCACTGATAAAGAATAAGTTGAGCAAAGCTCACTTATTTCTTTTCTCTTTTCTTACCAACATTCTTACTTCAATTTAATTCTAAAAGAACCAAGGATTATATTTAGTACTGGAGGCAGTTTGATCATTCTTTGTAATTTGATTTTGAATTCAACCTGGTTTTCTTCAACTTGGTTTGTCTTGAAGTGTTCTTTGTTCACAAGGTTAATAAAAATGTCTTTTGACCAAATAGTTTCAAAGTCTCTATATGAGAATGCTTCTAGAATTTCTACTCAAACAGGAACTTGCAAAACACTTTCCAACCTTCATTTAATAAGGCTTGGACTCTCTCATCATGAGGGAAGTGGATTGTGGTTTCTTCCAGTTTAGGTTTGGCTTTCAGCTAATTTTTTCCATTTAATGATCCCATCTAAAAGCAAGATTTTTTCCTCTCCTTGAATTAGGGAGACAACATATGATATTTGTATTAGTAGAGGAAATTTCCTTCCCTGGAATTTCCTTTAAGTAAGTAAAGAACATATTATATATTCCTCATCTCTATATGTTCTCTAAATATTGTTATCCCTCCAGTCTTGTGCTCCATCCTCTGTTCTAACTATTCTCATGATTTCCTCTACACTCTCACAGAATGATATCTTTATAATATGATAGATGAACATGGATAGGATCATCTATTTAGAGAAGAAAAGAATTTTAGAAGTCACATTAGTCTCACCTTCTTGTTTTCATTCTTGAAGCTTAGAGAGATTAAGTGACTTGGTTGTATCATGAAAGAATCAGAATTTGAACCCAAGTCCTGTGACCCCAAATTTCATTCACTTTCCACTGCATAATGTATGTCCCAAATCCAGATCTCTAGATCTGATCTCTCTCCTAAACTCCAGTATTGACATATCTAAAACTAAGTTTGTTTTGTTCCCTTAAGGCCAGAATACTTTTCAGATTTCCCTATTACTGACAATGATAGAGAGCATGAAGAATCTCCATCATATAGTCTAAAAATTTTGTAATCATCTTTAATTCTGTTTTGTTTCTTAGTCATCCACATCTAGTTGGTTCATAAGTTCTGTTGGTTCTTCCTTTGTAATACCTCTTACATTCCATTTTTCATTGGTACCACCCTACTCAAACATCTCATAACATCATAGGATAATTGAATATTAGAAAAATTATCTAGTTCCATTGTTTGCTGAGGAGCCAGTCAGAATCAAGAAGGTGCCAGAGCTCCATCTTAGCTCTGCTCCCTTTAAAAATTACAGCATCAGGATCATTATGTGTTACCAATAAAGTATGATTCTATCCTTTGTTCTAGGACACTTAAGGTTGCCTTTGCACAGCATTAGTTGCCTTACTTCTTTGGACTTGAGACTAACATCAAACATTGAGATCATAGGCAAAAATATTCTAGGAGATTACAAAGGATTGCTACTCCCTATTTATTACATGGCAGAGTAGATAGAATTGCAGACCTGAAATCAAGAAAATTCATTTTTCTGAGTTCAAATCTGGCTCAAACACTTACTAGCTGTGTTTACCTGTGCTAGTCACTTAATTATATTTTCCTCAGTTTCTTCATCTGTAAAATGAGTAGGAAAAGGAAATAGCAAACCACTTCAGTATCTTTGCTAAGAAAACCCTAAATGAGAAAAGTTGAATACCACTGAAATAACTGAACAACTCCTTATTACTGTTGATGGTTACCACCATGTTACCAGTCAACAAGGTTTCCAGTCTTTGTGTCATCCTCATGTCCTCACTCATACTTAGTCACGTATCCCATCTCCTATTAATTCACATTTCTACCTTTTCATCATGTCTTTCCCATACAAGCTTTGAGAATATTCCCAATTCTTATTTCCACTGATAGGCTGGATTTCCAAAGGATGGGCTATTTCTCTCCATCATGGTTCTATGATCAGAGGTAATTCTCTAATATTCTTAGTTCAAACCCCACATCCCATTAGTATGATAACACCACTCACTCAAGATTATCTTGAAAATTAATTTAGTCATTTTAAATAGCTTCTACAAAGAGGTATTAAGCTGATACACTAAGAACAATTGCTACAATACGTATTTCTTTCCAAACATTCTTAACACTCTCCCACAAGTACACAAGACTCCAAAGGAAAGTGAGCTCAAATCAGAGATGATGCAAAAGAACAATACAAGACTCACAGTTGCTGGAAGTCTTTTCTCTTATTCTTGGGATACTCAAGGAATTCTTTAAGCATGATATAGTCCCTTTAAGACTGAGGTCCTTGTAAAATCTTCCTACCACTCTGTCCTTACCATTTGAAGATGCAGAAACTGCCATCAAGTCAGAATGCTTTCTAGGGCACTACAGATAGGAAATACAACATCTTCCAGATCTTGGAAAATGTGGGGGAGGGCAGACAAAGGAGTGGGAAGTAGAACTAAACCAGTTTGAAGAAAAAGATTCTCCTCCCCCTGATTTCTGATAGTTCTATTTTCAGGTTCAGCTAGAAATTCATACTCACATGGATTTTAAAAATTCCCTCCCTTCTCAACATGCTTCATAATAATAAATGATATCTGAACTGGTGGGCAAACTTCCTTAGCCTATCCAAATATAAGTATTGTTCAATATCATTTTAGTTTGAAGGTCTTTTCAAATTTAGGCTAAGATATTTTGATTGAGCTACATTGCGTTTAGCTATTAAAACTAAAATAGGAAGGGTGGTTTTGGTATTATCTGTACTTCTTGCCTTTGGCCCCTTTCCTCATTCACACCAGTCTAATATAGACCTCCATCACTTCTTTCCTTAGTCTGTCTCAAGTTTCTCCCCATTCCAACCGATTTTCCAGTCAGTTGCCAAAGTGATTCTCCTCAAATTCAAGCCTGACCATGCCATCCCCTTCCCTCTATCTCAATAAACTTCAGGGACCTTATTACCTACAGAATCAAATATAAAATCCTTTGACTGCCATTTTTAGAGCCCTCCATAAGTTTTCTAGATTTCCCATTTTCTGACACCTTACTTGCCTGCATGTATTCTGCAGTTCAACTATATTAACCTTATTACAATTCCTCTCTAATACAATAGTGAGACATAGAGATTTCTCCCATCCCTGAGCCTATGCACTGACTGTCCTCCCCAGCCCCTACACTCCATGCCTGGAATTCTCTTCCTTATAATTCTCTCTTCCTTGCCTTCCCTCAAGTCTCAGCTAAAACCCCACATTGTGCAGGTGATCCTTCCTACCTTCTCTGGCTCCTGACCTCTAGTGCATTCTTTCTGAGGAAAACTATTTATACTGTTTATATATCTTACATATACATAGTTAAAGTATAGATGTCCCTTTGCCATTAAAATGTAAGTTCTTTGAGGGCATAGATTTTGGGGTTTTTTGTTTACTTTCTTCAAATCTTCAGGGTTTTGGATCATGCCTGGTACATAATAAGTGTTTAAAAGATTATTAACTGACTTACTCTTTTGCTCAAATTAATTTTGGAAAAGTCAATTGCATAGAGATTTTCCACATTTTCCTCAAATTCTTTCTTCTAGACAAATAAGTGGAAAGGAATATAATCAACGAGCATTGCCTGTAGCTGATGGTAGGTAGAGATGAATGACAAGCATTTCTCCTAATTCTGGGGTGATGTAGCATTGTCAATGCTTCCAAATTTTCATCAGCATGGTGAAAAGAAAGAAAAAAAGTGGATTTGGCACTTTTAATCAGATAATTACTTTTTAAAAAATCACAACAGGAATGTTAAATTATTTCCCAGGTTTTTTCCATCTGTTTAAACTTAAGTCACAAGCGTCACTCCTAAACCGAGCAAAGCTACGTGATGAATATGCCTTTTGAAAAGAAGGCTTTCAGATGGTTTCTTTCCTGAAACGTGCACAAAGATTTGTACTGTGGGGGTAGTGTCTGCTTTGAAAGACATCTGGCCACAACATGTGCCTCATTAAGTTACACCTGTAAGTGTGGGGTCATTTTTATACCAATAATATTAATAATAAAGGGTCCATTGAATAGGATTATTAATGGTGCCAGGTGGAGGATGTGGTATTACTTACAGGCTGGCAGGGGATTGGTTAATGTCTCCTCCCTCCAATGTTTCTGGTTTCATGTTTATAGTCAGAGCACTCCAGATGATGACTAGTATGTAGCCATTCACAAAATGACCCCTCTCCCTGCCCCCATCCTCTCCCTCAGCAAAGAAACCTTCATGTGGTAGTTAAAGAATTTTAACACTTTTTTCTTCTCTACTTTTGAGCTTAAAATTTCACTCAATAAAACAAGGCATTTCAGATCCAACTCTAAATCCTCTCTTCCCATACTCAAATCTAAATGAAAGCTCTTCCAGTATATTCATTTTCTGTCTCTTCTTGTTGAAACAGACATTCATCTCTGCATTTTCTCTTTGTGGTCACAAACCGAAATTCTGGAAAACTCAGAAGAAACTTAAAACCTCTCATTTCCCACCACTAAAAGGGCGTGTGTGTGTGTGTGTGTGTGTGTGTGTGTGTGTGTGTGTGTATGGGTGCTGCGCCCACACCATTTTTACAATACATGGCTTGTAACAGAAGGAAATGAATGTTTTAGGTAGGGAGACTACTTCATATGTAATGTTACAGGTGTTAGAGGGATTGGTAAATTCAAAATTATGTTTGGTCTGGCAACCAGATTCCTTGAGTTAGAACACCAGGGCACATTGTAGCTTTAGATGCTTGCACCTCAAGTGTAAATTTTAAATTTTGTAAGACAAAAATAATCCACTATTTCTCTTAAATAATGGCACTTGTGGGGGGAAATACAATTACTTATTAAAGGCAGGTTTAAAAATCTAAAAAATGTCATAAATATTGACATTTATGACATGATGTTTAACCCCATATAAATATAGTGAATTATCAGAATCACAGAATTTCAGTATTAGAATGAACCTCCAGAGCCCTTTAGCCTACTAACAAGAATCTGAATAAGAATCCCCTCACAACAAATTTCAAAAATTCATTCCACCTTTTTTTAAGACTACTGGCAATAGAAAATCTGTTACCTACTCAAGCAATGAATCTCATATTTTAATAGTTAGGACATTTTTCCTTACATCAAACTAAAATTTACTTTTTTTTCAAATTCCATTCATGAATCCTAGATTTTTCCCAAGAGTCTAAGTAGAACAAGGGAATACAGAGGAAATGACACTGAATTTTTAAAATTAAAGGCTATAATAATATAGCTAGCACTTATATAGTGTTTTAAGGATTTCATGGTATTTTAAAATTTTTATCTCATTTTTTCTTCACAACAACCTAAGGAGGGAGCTGCTAGTAAAATTCGCATTTTACAGATGAGGTTCAGAGTGATTTCCAAGAATGAAACTGCTAGCAACTGTCTCAATTAGAATTTGAATTCAGAACTTTCAATCCTATAGCTGTACTACCTAGCCTCTTCGAATTACTACCAGTGTGATCTTGAGGAAATCAATTAAACTCCCTATAGTTTCAGTTTCCTCATCTATAAAATGAAGGAGTATATAAACTCTAAGGGAGCTAATAGTTTGTTTTTTAATCTTACTTAAATTTTCCCAAATTTCATGTAAAAATAATTTTAACATTCTTTTTCTTTTCAAATCTTGAGTTCCAAATCCTTTATCTCCCTCCCTTTACTTCCTCATTAAGAAGGTAAGCAATTTGACATTGGTTATATATGTGTAGTCATGTAAAATGCATTTTCATGGAAGTTATTCTGTGAAAAAAAGCAAAAGCAAAAAAGAATGGGGAAGAAAGAGAAATAAAGAAAGCAAAGGAAAAGGACCTTTGATCTGTATTCAGACTTCACCAGTTTGTTCTCTGGAGATAGACTGTACCTTTCATCATAAGTTCATCATAATTGGCTTAAATCACTGTATTGCTAAGAATAGGTAAGTCATTCCTAAAAGTAAATTATCTCAGTCAGTCATTTTTCCAAAGAGATATATCAAATTTTCTTCTATTTTTTCATTTGATTGTTTCTTAATAGCTCATAAAATGATTGTCTTCCACTTGTCCAATTATAACTTTTAAGAAATTATTTTCTTTAGTAAGCTCTTGTACCTTCTTTTTCTAGTTGGCTAATTCTGCATTCAAAGGAGTTCTCTTCAGCTAATTTTTGTATATCTTTCTTCATTACCAATTTTGCTTTTCAAGACATTCTTCTCTCCAGTTGATTTTCAGATCTCATTTACCATTTGGCCTGTTCTGTTTTTTTAAGCTTTTATTTTCCTCAGTATCATTTGTGTGTATCTCCTTTACCAAGATTTTCACTCTTTTTTCATGATTTTCTTACATCACTCTCATTTTTCTTCCTAATTTTCCCAAATCTGCCCTTCATGCTTGATTTTTAAAATTCTTTTTAAGCTCTTTTATGGTCTGAGACCAAGTCATAATTTTCTCTGAGACTTTGGATGTAGGGATTTTGACTTTGCTATCTGCTGAGTGCATGTTTTGATATTCCTTTTCATCATAGTAACTTTCTAAGATCAGAATTTTTTTTGTTATGTGCTGATTTTTCCAGCCTATTTGTTAACTTTTAACTCTATGCTAAAGTGGCACTCTCCTTCCCAAGTGGAGAGGGCAATGTCCCAGGCTTGTTTTTTGTTTTGTTTTGTTTTGTTTTGTTTTGTTGCACTCTTTTCAGAGGTAATTCTGAATTTCTATAGGTTTTTGGCTCTTCCAGATTGGTATGATCTTGATTGAGGTGTATATATACTATCCTCCTGTACTTTGCACTGGTTTGTGAATGACCAAAAGCACTCTTTTCAAATCTGAAAATGTGTCCAGGGTCCCTGCTCTCTTGTGGTTTCAAGTTTTACTATGCTAGTCCTCTCCCTCACACTGAGACTTAGATGCAGAATAAAAATTTAGATCCAAATGTAAGCAAAGCAACATAGTTGTCTCTGGTACCTAAAATTAGGATACCTGCAAATCTCTTTCTATCCTGTAGTCTCATCCCCTTACTCTCTGTGGGCTGAGAGATCTAGAAACCACCATTGCTGCCACTGATTCAATCACACCCAAGGTATGTTCCTGGTTTGGTGGGACCCAGTTTGTGGTAGCAAAACCTACTCTGAATTGTACTCCTCTCTCATCCTGGTGCACCAGGCCTTTTATGCCAAACTTCTAAGTTGTCTTGGGCTGGAAAATTGTTTCAGTCTGGTTTCTTTGTGGGTTCTACTACTCTAGAATTTGTTGACTCATTATTTAAAGGTCTTTGAAAGGGTCTTGAAGAGAGCTCAAATGAGTCTTTACCTTTTCTCCATCATCTTGGCTCCATCTCTGGTATTTTTAATTATAAATCTATGCTCCTATGTATATTTTATTCCTGTTCTAGCTAACAGCCCTTCAGTGATTCAAAAGGTTTCATTTAGTTCATAAATTGATAATCCCAAAGCATAGACCTGATCATGTCATTCCCTTATTTTTTTAGCCTCAGTGGATTCTTTTTGTTTCAAGGAGAAAATGCAAATTTCCCTCTTTAGCATTTAAAGCTCTTCACATCCTAGCTTAAGCCCATTTTCACAGATTTAGTATGTGTTACTCTTCTCCATGCTCCCAACAGTCTACAAAAATTAACCTTCTTACATTTTCTCCCATATGATGTACATTTCATCTCTCAGCCTTTGTACAAGCTGTGTTCTATGACTAGGATGCATTCCCTCTTAGAATACTTAGATTATTTCAAAACTCAGTGCAAATTTTACTTCCTAGATGAAACATTTCCTGATACCCCCAGTTCCTAGATTCTCCTCTCCCACAAAAATACTTTGGATTTACTTTAAATATACTACTTATGTACTTATTAATGCATATGCTATTTTTCCCTAATAGAATGCAAGCTTCTTTCATTTTTGTATGTCATGATCCAAAGTCATCTTAATAGGTTAAAACACCAATTGAAATCTAATTAGATGAAATTTAATAGGATCAAATCTACATTCTTATACTTGCAATAAAAAATAAAATTGATTTTCAAATATAAGATAGCAAAATAATAACCAGTTAGCAATTCACCTGAAAAGGGTCTGAAAGTTTTGTGGATAACAAGCTCATTTTGGCTTAGGTGTGTGATACGGTGCTCAAGAAAGCTAATGCTACTGGGATTATTTTTATTTTTTTTTCTGAGCCTGGGAACTCACAGATATAGGAAATTCTGGGTGAAGAAACTCTGCTTACTAATCAGGATATCAATCACTCTTCTACTTAGTGTGTTAGAGAATTATCTGAGAGTAAGTACTGAGAGATTAAGTGATATGCTCAGGGTCACAAAGTCAATTAAGATCAGAAATAGTACCAAAGCACAGGTATTCTTGAATTTGAAACCAGCTTGTTATTAGTTATAACATGTTACCCTTCCAAAGGCTTTTTAGGCTGCATTCTGGGGTGACTGTGGCGTCTAGAAGGACTAGCATGTCTGGTGTGGGGGCTTCTGAGCCCTTTTCAGGGCTTCTCATCCACCATTGGTATCTTTAGTATCATGTCTGAAACATAACTAGCTCTTAATATATGCTTAGTCTTTTTTTCTCAGTCTAAACATCCCCATTTGTTTCATTGATCCTTATATAAGGTCTACTTATAATACTCTTTAGTATATGAATATCCTCCCTTTCCTGAGGTGCCCAAAAATCTAAACAACGCTATAAGAGATTTTTTTTGCAGATGTTTTTCAGGCGAATTGCTATCTAGTCATTAATTTGCTACCTTATATTTGCAAAGCTATCTTATTTTTTATTCCAAGCATAAGAATTTAGATTTAGTCCTATTAAATTCCATCTCATTAGATTTCAACTGTTATTTTAAAATTTTACATATTTTAATACATGAATTTATGAATTTATGAATCATGTTGGATGAGAAAAATCAGAGCAAAAGAGAAAAACCATGGGAGAGAAAAAAAGAGAAAAAAGAAGTGAACATAGCATGTGTTGAGTTACATTCAATGTCCATAGTTCTTTTTTTTGGATACAGATGGCATTTTCTGTACAAAGTCTATTGGGATTGCTTTGGATCACTGAACTATTGAGAAGAATTAAATCTTTCATAGTTGAACATCACACATTTTGCTGTTATTGTGTACAATGTATTCTTGGTTCTGCTTGTTTTGCTCAGCATTAGTTTATGTAAATCTTTCCAGGCCTTTCTAAAATCAGCTTGCTCATTATTTCTTATAGAACAATAATATTCCATTATCTTCATAAACCACAACTTATTCAGCCATTCTCTAATTGATGGGCATGTTTTAATTTTCCAGTTCTTTGCTACCACAAAAAGAACTGTTATAAACATTTGTGTACATGTGGGTCCTTTTCCCTTCTTTATGAATTCTTTGGAATACAGATATGGTAGTGACCCTGCTAGGTCCAAGGTATGCACAGTTTTATAACGCTTTGGGCATAGTCCCACACTGCTCTACAGAATGGTTGGATTATTTTACAACTCTACCAACAATGCATTAGTGTCCCACTTTTACCACATCCCTTCCAACATTTATCATTATCTTTTCCTGTCATCTTAGCCAATCTGAGAGGTGTGAAGTGGTACCTCAGAGTTGTTTTAATTTGCATTTCTCTGATCAATAGTGATTTAGAGCTTTTTTTTTTCATCTGACTATAGATGGCTTTAATTTCTTCATTTGAAAATTGTTCATATCCTTTGACAATTTAACAATTGGGGAATGATGTGTATTTTTTATAAATTTGACACTGTTTTTTAAATATTTTAGTAATGAGACCTTTATCAGAAATACTAGTCAACTGATGTTTTAACCTAACAATATGAATTGGACTTCAGTTCTAGTATGTCTCTTGTGATTCTTTTCATTCATTTGGTTTTGGTTGGAAAATGTTAGCATTAAATTAAGACAACTCTAAAGTACCACTACATACCTGTCAGATTGGCTAAGATGACACGAAAAGATAATGATGAATGTTGGAGGGGATGTGGGAAAACTGGGACACTGATACACTGTTGGTGGAACTGTGAATGGATCCAACCATTTTGGAGAGCAATTTGGAACTATGCTCAAAAAGTTATCAAACTGTGCATACCATTTGACCCAGCAGTGTTTCTATTGGGCTTATATCCCAAAGAGATCATAAAGGAAGGAAAGGGCCCCACATGTGCAAGAATGTTTGTGGCAATCCTTTTTGTAGTGGCTAGAAACTGGAAACTGAATGGATGCCCATCAATTGGAGAATGGCTGAATAAATTGTGGTATATGAATGTCATGGAATATTATTTTTCTATAAGAAATGACCAACAAGATGATTTCACAGAGCCCTGGAGACACTTACATGAACTGATGCTGAGTGAAATGAGCAGAACCAGGAGATCATTGTACACAGCAACAACAAGACTATATGATGATCAATCCTGTTGGACATGGCTCTTTTCAACAATGAGATGGTTGAGGCCAGTCCCAATGATCTTGTGATGAAGAAAGCCATATACACCCAGAGAGAGGGTTGTGGGAACTGAGAGTGGATCACAACATAGCATTTTCACTCTTTTTGTTATTGTTCACTTGCATTTTGCTTTCTTGTTCATTTGTTTACCTTTTTGATCAGATTTTCTTATGCAGCAAGATAATGGTATAAATATGTTTACATATATTAGATTCAACATATATTTTAAGATGTAAAAATAAGGAAAATGTCAGCATTTTTCCAAAGAGCTAGCAAGAGAACCATGTCCTGACATGCTTT
The DNA here is from genome assembly GCA_023553655.1 of Myrmecobius fasciatus. Taxonomy (NCBI): domain Eukaryota; kingdom Metazoa; phylum Chordata; class Mammalia; order Dasyuromorphia; family Myrmecobiidae; genus Myrmecobius; species Myrmecobius fasciatus. Next base: position 93,061 of record JAJPUD010005849.1, read on the forward strand.
TATATTCTATATGACAGTAGAGGACCAAGCAGGAGCAGGGATTACAGGCTGTCCTTTTACCATACCTTTCTGCCAGTATTCCGTTGCATTTCCTCCTTTTCCCCCCTGATCATCCCATGTGGGAGAGAAACGGAAGTTCCTTCAACCTTCTGATCTAATCCTGTTTCCAAAGGTTGGTGAGTTGAGCCCTCCCAGGCCTCCTCTCTCATATAGGTTAGATATGGCCATTCATACTTCTTGGATTGGTAATGAATCACTAACTGCAATCCTTCCATTAAGATGGAAGATAAACCATACCATCTCTGTTGCTACTACACGCTCTGGCCTGCTAGATCTTGCCATCTGCTTTAACATTGTCCTTACAACTGCCATGTCTTTCAATTACATTGCGGTTGAACTTCTTCTATGTTTTATCTTCTCCTAATTAGAACCTGGGATCTTTGAGAACCAATATTTTGCTTTTCTACTTGTGTCCATAATACTTAGAATAGGTGTACCCTGAAAGAAGCATAACTTATGCCTTTCCATTCATTATTTCATTTATTCACTCTGTATTTCCCTGATAAGGGCACCAATCTATCAGGTACATGTGATGATACCCTAGAGACCATGTAGCATGCTATGTGGTGCTTTTAAAATACGATCTCCTTCATGCACACTAAAACTTAGCATTTCTTTATAGGGATGAAATTTATAATTTCACATTAGATATGATGTTTAAAATACAAATAGCACTGGGATATTTGTAATGACTGAATGTAAATGATTGCTATTAGACCCTTTCCTAAGAGTATCTTTTGATAACAGAAAGAATCAATAAGCATTAAGCTACCATGGTTCTGAAAAGAGACAAGAAGGGATCATCTCAGAGGAAGAATATTATGCTGGAAAGAGGCAATAGAGAGTTCTGAAGACAGAGCATTATACATTTTTGCATCAGGCTTGCTTTGGAGTTTTAGAGAACCTTTAGTGCAAGAATGTTTGCTCCATTATTTGTTCAATCAGAGCTCTGAGCTTCATACAGTTAGACCATGAAATTCTCAGTGGGAGCTATCCTAATGTTATTGAGAAGGAAGTTCTATCATTCTACAGGAAGAATTATTTACTTTGTCTCAGGATCAGAAATGGTTGATATCCTTACAGAGTACAGTGAAGGTTCCCAGACTCCTCCCCTCTACTCATACTGAAGGCAGATTATTCATAGTGAGTGGAAAGGGGATGAGAGCAGAGAATTACTATCATGAGCTTCAAAAAGGGAGAGTGAAATTGAATAGTTCATTATCCCTTATTATGGGTTTTTCTCTGGGTCTGGGGGTTTCCTTCCCAGCCATTAGGCATTGGTCCATTTTCTAGACACTGAGACATTTGAAGCATTTAGTCTCTCAATATGATATTCTTTTAAATAACACCAATGAACTCTTAAAATAACATTTTAATGGGTTAACAGCCAATGAATAGAAGCTATGCTGATTAAATATCCCTTACAATACATGTTTGATGATTATGAGAAAAAGCACTTGGTAGATTGCCTTTGGGGTATTATTAAATCTAAAATGTGTGAAAAATTGTTTGAGAGAGAGGCTCAATGCATCCAAAGTGTTCTGCATTCATCCATCCTTGGCTTGAAATGAGACGCGGTTTCATCATTACATGTGGCTGAAAACTGTCTTTAAGCACACCTCCTAACCTAAAGATGGAGACTGCAGAAACCTCAAAAATGTCAAGTCAGGGAAACTGAAATCAGTCTGTCACTTTTAGAGATCAATGTGGTCTGGGAATATCATTTCTACCTAAACCTGACAGGGCTTGAGAAACCTCCCCCTGGCTTACATTCTACTATCCCTTCCTTTGCTGAAAGGATAAGGGGTTGAAAGCTGAGAGCTAGTGATTCAGTAAGCAGATGAAGATGGGACTAGAAGGAGGAGAAGCTGAGGCTAGTTATCAAAGAAAGGAAGAGAGAATCCCAGTCAAGGACCAAGGGAAATGCATGTATACAGAAGGTTTGCTGGCTGAAGGTTCTAGATAAGAAGATCTTCTTTGGGGGAATTAGAGAGAAGAAAATCTCTTGTTCATTAATTGAGAGACTTGCTATTTATGACAATAACTGAATAGTAGGTGCAGAGATTAGTAACCATAACTGGCATTTGCATAGCTCTTTTACATTTTACTTGGAAAACAGTTTGGATAATAGAGAAACTCCCTTAAAGATAGGAAGTCCTGGGTTCAACAAGTTGATAACTACTGACTATATGAATCTAAGCAAGTCATTTAACATCTCTGTGCCTTAGGATATTTTTCCGTCTCTAAATTGTCAAATAGATGCCAATTTTCATTAGTAAGGGAGTTTCCTAACCTCAAAGTTTCCTATGAGAATACCTGTACAGATTCAGTTCCTATTCCTTTAAAACTGGTAAAGTGCTTTGTCATGTGAGCCTTGTGTCAACACTACCAGGTAGGTACTGCAGGAATTGGTCTTCTTCTATAGATGAGGAAACTGGCCTATGCGACTCTAGCCATATATTTAGTGTCAAAAGAGGGATTCGAACTGTTTTTCTGACTTGAAGATCAGAATTTTACTTATTATTCTATTTTTTGATTTGCTATATGTTTTTAATCTTGAGGGCCACACCTATAGTTTCCATAGTATAACTTCATACTTGAAGTCATTATAACTTGAGTCAACATAACTTGAATCATCATCTCTTCACTTTGCATATATGTCTTTATAGATACAATACTTGGTTCCTCTGAGTTTTTTAGGGGCTAAAGAATATGAATCTAAATAAAAGAGGCAAATTCATTTTTATGCAAAGTATTTATCATAATAATAATTGATATGCATGTAATGCTTTAAGTTTCACAAAATTCTTTATTTACAATTTCTCATTTGATGCTCCTGATATTGTGTAAGAGGTATTATTATGTGTTGTTCAGAAGAAGCAAACATGGCTGAGAAGGGCTAAGGAACCTCCCATCTCCCAAGATCACACAGCCAACTAGAATTGGAAGTGGGCCTCAAAGCTAAGTCTCTTCTTACTCCAGAGTCAGTACACTTCCCATTATATCATATTTCTCCTCTAATATCAGTAAGTAAAGATGATTGAGAAATTCTTTGACAAATATAAAACTGTTTGATGAAAAAATACTCTGAAATACCCATCTAGAAAAATCATTGCAGTAGACAAAGCTGGCAACTCAAAAGATCTAAAATCAATGACAGCCTCCAATATTTAGTCTTTCTCTCTCTCTCTCCCCATATGTATAAATATTCATATATATGCATACCCATATTTATCCATGTGTCTGCATGTATAAATACCCATACATATGTGTGCATGTACTTTGTACATATGTGACCACATATCATTTAGATGGAATACACTTGTTTACATCTATGAACGTGTGTGTATGAAAATGGCATGTATGGATATGTACTAATCAGTTTAATAAAATTATGGCACAACTATAAATAAATAATGATCTGATATTATGTATTGAATCTTTATAGTCTGTAGAACACAGTGGATAGAGAGCCAACCTAAGAGTCAGAAAGACTCAAGTCAACTTGACTTAAATCAAGTTTAAATTTCACTTCTGATACACACTTGCTTTGTAACTCTGGGTAAGTCATCTAACTTCTCAGTGTCATAGACAACTCTCTAAGATTTGCTGATCTGCATTGGTAGAATTTGCTCACTAGAATTTGGGATTTCAGGGGCAGCTAGGTGGCGCAGTGGTTAGAGCACCAGCCCTGAAGTCAGGAGGACCTGAGTTCAAATCTGATCTCAGACACTTCCTAGCTGTGTGACCCTGGGCAAGTCACTTAACCCCAATTGCCTCAGCAAAAAGTCAAAAAAAAAAATTGGAATTTCCTACTGAATTAATAGGACTGGGCACACAGAAACTGACAACATCAATTTTAGATACTCAGGGAAGTGAACCTTTTCATGATATCCAAATATTCAATCAATTGCTCACAAACTGAAGAAACTCCAAAGTCAAAAATCTCTATCAGGAACATCTTAAGGTCTCACCTCCAATTCCAGATCACATAAATCTTGTTCTCCTACTGAGATCAGAACTTGTAGGAACTATATCATTTAGTTCACATCTAGTGTTTGAATTGAGTCAATGCATTTAACCTTTTCAAACATATTCATCAGCAAATCAACCATCTCATTATGGGAATAGGATGGAGAGGGCATATAACTACTAAGTATCCCACTCCCTGGCTTTGGTTAAATAGCAAAAAACTTCCCTTCCCTATTCATGTCCAAAGTATTCCCTAATTCCACATCCATACTACCATAGCAAATCTATCCTTAAATAGCTTCTATTACTAACAGAACTCTTAAGTAGAGAATTTAGAGCTGATAAGTCCTGGACAAAAATGTGGAAGAGGCATTCATAGAGTGACTTGGAACTGCTCTCCAAAGTGAAATGGGCTGTCTCAGGCTGAGACAAGTTCTCCCTTCATTAGAAGTTTTTAAAGCAAAGACTGGAAGACCATATTCTGAGTAGAATATAGAGAGAATCTCTATTCAGGAACAGCTTGAGAATAGTTCTTAACACTTTCCTCTCCATTACTACCTGACTCTTAGCCAATTATTTGCTAAATCTTTCAGATTCTACTTTTTCAACCCATTAAATATCCTTTCTCTCCACTCATCCAGCCATCCCCTGATTCAGATTTTTCTCACTTATGTGGATGATTTTAGAGCTTCATGATTGGATCTCAAGCTTTAAATCAATCTCCTATTCAATCCAACTTCTGCAGAACTGCTGAAATGATCTTCCTGAAGCATGTCTGATTATAATTAACAGCAGCTCAAGAACCTTTTAGGATAAAATATTGACTCCTCTGCTTGTCAGCAACTTTGTACTTCTCTTTTCTCATTTGCAACATGAGCATGTTAAAATGGATTATATCTAAGGCTCCTTCATAGTCTAAATTTTTTGTTCTGATAATGCTTGTGTTCTTCCAAGGAAGCTCAAGCTCCTTGAAGGCAAGGGTGGTTTTTCATTTTGTTTTTGTATCCCCAGTACCTAGCAGAGTTCATAGTACATAATAGGTTTTTAGTCAGTGCTTGATGGATTAGAACAGATTCTTTACTACAGAGGTAATCCAGAAAGTAAATCTCCTCCATAAACAAATGAGATTGGGAGGGAGTAGGTATTCTTTTTTATGTCTGGGATACAGCATTATTAAAAGACTTAAGTTTCTAAAAAAGACTCAAAACATTAATTGTCTAATTCTCTTTATAAACAATCTCAGGATAGCCAATCTCAAACCCAAGCAACTGGGTTAATTTTGAAATGTGTCAGTCCGTTTAACCTAATGTGATTTCGCCATCTAAAACACCAATCAACAACAACAAAGCAAGTAACCAGTAATGGTTTATGGCAACAGTATAGAGCACTAAAGTTGTTTTTCTATGAATACAGATTATTACTTTTTTTTAAACATAGCAAGTAAACAGATGCATAAAGATGCATTATTTCAGCAGCATAAGAAGACTTGCTATAAGCATAGTGCTTTTAATTTGCTTTTACGATTACTTGTAATTAATTAGCATCCAAAGTAAATTATCAACATCACTAAAAAATTTAGATAGTACCAGCAAATATAGGCAGGGAAGTACAAGAATGATTCGCTGGTTTATCTTTGTACCTACGAAGGGAAAAGGAAAGATCTTTTTAAATTATACTTAAATGATAGCGCCAAAAGCTGGTGATAGTCCAAGAAGACGGAATGAAAAGGCAGCCAAATAAGAAGCAACAGTTGTTGAGGGACAAATTGTGTCAAAGAGTAAAAGTTATGCCCCTAAACAGTAGCATCACTATGTCAGGTTAGAAGAGGGATGAAAGTTTGTCTTTTAAAAAATGGTCCAGTCTTGTGAAACAAGAGGAGTTTCATATGCTTCTCCAATGCCATTAATCTCCATACCAAACACATAAAAGAAAGACATATTGACAAGGGCTGGTATTTTTAACAAGCTCTCACTGTTTGTCACTATCCTTCTCTCTCTTCCCTAAAGATAAATGATGGAATTGTTTACTATGGTTTGGTCCATCTAAGACAAACTCACAGGTACAAACAAGAGAGCTCCTTGACCTCTCTCCATTTCCCTTGACGGTTTATTGTCTTGGTTGGACTGCTGTGAACCTCTTTTGCTGAGCAGGAGTGATGAGAAAAGCAAGAAGGCAATTTGTTAGTAAGCAGGCAAGTATCTTTGTGAGGATCATGTGCTGGGACTCAGCAGACTTGCCTGAGTTTGTCTCAATAACAAGAATGTACTTGAACTGGGGGGCTCCATTTTTCTAGCACTATCAAGAATCATCAATAGAAAGGAAAAAAATAAAACTGAAGTCTTCCTTCTTGCTTACTGAACACTCCCATGAGCTCAGGCTTTCACTATGGATTATTGAGTTCACAACAAATTTAAAGAAATAGATTTACTTCTAATACATCTCATTCTATGGCAGGCCTTCAAAAGCCACCCAATTCTTTCAAATTTCTGGATAAGCATCTGAAATGGAACTATATTTTTGTTTCTTCTAAATAATCTAATGAAGAGAATAAAAAGCTACAACTTAGAAAGTATGACATCTATGTCACATTTTTATTTACTTCAGTATTGTTTAAAGTACCTGAGGCAAATTACTCGAGATTCCAGAGGCATCCAAGCTGAGGATGACCTAGGAAACATTCTTGATTATCTTTTATTCCTCCAGGATTTAAGTTCAGGCCACTATGCTACTACCAGTGAACTTTGCTGGTTACTAAGGAGACAATGTCAGAGCTATCAGTCCCTAAAGAGGAAATATTAACATCGAACCAAGGACACCTACATTGCAGGTATCCTATTGGATAAATCTTCACAAAATAATTCTAAAATATGAAATATTAGTCAAAGTTCGCAGCACAACAACTACATTTTTGCTTAAATGTTTAAATTAAGGGTTTGTCACATGCACTGAATTGTTGCAGCCATTCACATCCCAACAGAAGCCAGGATAGAAGGGGGGAACTGGTGGTGAAGAGAATGTAGATCCCATAAAATTGCTAACTAGAATATTTTTACACTGAGATTTTCCAGTCTATGTTATCAACAGTAAACACATATTCCCATCGCCCCAAGCTTGCTGCTTGCCAAATCCCTCTCTGGAAAGCCTCACCTCCCTCCCCCAAATACAGAAGGGCTCAGAGTCATAGAGTGAGAAGACCCAGAGTTTTCTCAAATGTTTATTTTTCCACCAATGGGAGGGAAATGGTCAGGTCATTTCAAGGCAGAATCAAAGAGATAAAAGAGGCCTTTGCTTCTTGGGGCAGGAACCACTGTTTTCAGTGATACTCATGGAATCTACCCAACATGGAAATCCCTGTCAGTGCTCCTATCATCATAACCCATTTGCAATCTGGGTTTCTGAGGAAGACAACACCTTGAAAATTATTAAAGGCTCTATGACAATCAGGTCTCTTAGTTTCTTTTCAGTAAGAGACTTGTCTCTCTTTGCTTCTTTGGGGCTAGGGAAACGCAGGCACAGACTTGAAGAATATTCAATAAATTCAATAAGTACTTTGATAAAAATACAGTTCCTATCTTTGAGGAGCAGTCTATTAAATTTTAATTTGTAAATTTCATGTCAATCAACAAAGAAGCACTTACTGAAGATCTATGTGCCAGGTGCTAGGTGCTGGGAATTTAAAGATAAAAATGAAACAAATCTTGATTCCCTTCAAGGAGATTATATTCTTGTGATGATCAGCTCCAAAAGATTTGAGATTCAGGGTTAAGAGTAACATCTTAGCATTTATTTTAAGATTTAGTTGAGGGAGCAGTTGAGTGACTTATAGAGCATTGACTGTAGTGTCAGGAGGATCTGAATTCAAATTCTTCCTCAGACGCTAGCTGTGTGACCCTGGGCAAGTTACTCCAGTTACTCTTCTCCAGTTGTCTTCTTCTCTCCCACCCCATTCCCCCCCAAAAAAATTTAACTGACTTTTGTTGCCTTTCATTTTCTTTTATTACTGAGTATCATTTATTTTTACTACATGGCTTATTTTGTTTGTTTTCTGTAGGAAAAGAGAAGTCAAGGACTGACATGGAAAAGTTTTTGTTCCTGTCCATTTTGACAGTAGAAGCATTGGTATTATGGAAAGAATGACAAATTTGGACTGAGACAATGTAGGTTCAAATACTGACTTTGTTATATATTACCTATGTGACTTTGAGCAAAATGTCACTAAGCCTCAGTTCTTCATCTGCACAATGGATTAAATGATGTTTTAATATTTATTCCAGCTCTAAATCAATCCATTTATTGATAATTGATTTCCTAAGTGCTGAGGCATTGTACTTGGTGCTGGGAATATAAGAACAAACTGGAAAACTGCCTCAAGGAGCTTACAGCCTACAGGACCCATCAGAACCCAAGGATTTGGAATAAATAATAATTTAAAGTGTGTGCCCAAATTCTAATTCATTCTTACTATAAAATAGTATTTGATATCTATGCCTTGGGATTTATTTTACAGATGAGATAATCCTGTAATGAGGTCTTCTTGGCATGATAGCATTCAAATGGTTGTGAACAGAGTCCAAGAAAGATCTGCTTTATACATTCATTAGAATAATAATAGCTAACATTTGTGTAGTGCTTGTTATCTTATTTGATTATTACTTCATTTGATTCTCATAACTCTGGGAGGAAGATGCTGTTATAACAAATGAGGAAACTGAGGCAAATAAAGGTTAAGCAATTTGCCAGAATAATATAGCTGATAATTACCTGAGGTCAGACTTGACCTTTTTAATTATTTTTTACAAATTTTTAACAAATTTTTACAAGTTTTTTTTGTTTTGTTTACAAATCCAGTGCTCTCTCACCTGTGCCACCAATTACCTCTATAATGTAAGAGAAAGTAAGCTTCTTTTTTTAGCAATAGCTTCTTTTTTGCCTCAGCTATGTCTCAGCTACCAAGGTGAGTTTTCTAAAGCATAGCTATCTATCTGTCTCTGTTTCTGTCTTTGTCTCTGTCTCTCTCTCTACCTTTCTGTCTTTTTCTCTGTCTCTCTCAGTCTCTATCGTCTCTCTCTTTCTGTCTCTGTCTCTGTCTCTCTCTGTGTCTCTCTCTTTATCTCTCTGTCTGTTTCTCTCTATGTGTCTCTCTGTCTCTCTTTGTTTTTCTCTCTGTCTCTGTCTCTCACACATGCACACACACACGCACACACACACCATTCATAAACTCTGCCTCCTTCCACTTACCTCTTAGGTTACATATAAACTATTTGGCATTTAAAACTCTTTATAGAAGCCTCTTCCTAGCTGTATAGCTTTCTTACATATTACTCCATGATTTAGCTACACTAGCCTATTAACATTCCCTCAAGTACAGATGCCTTCTTCCTTCCCTGTACAGCTCTCACTGGCTGTTCTTTATACCTCAGCATACCTGGTTTCCTTCATGACTCATCTCATTTCTTACTTTTTTCAAGAGGTATTTCCCATCCCTTCAGCTATTAGTACCATGTCCTCTCAGATTACTTTCCAATTACTTTGTATAAAACTTATATACTATATACTTTGTTAGTCATAGATTATCTCCCTCTTCAAATGTAAGTTCCCTGAGTGCAAACATTGTTGTTACTCTTCTTTGTGTCTATAGAACTCAGCACAGTACCTAACACATGGTATGCACTTGATAAATACCTATTGATTGCAGGTACATGTGGGAGAAAATAACAATGTGCTATATGGTAGCACAAAATGTTAAAGTCAGATGGTACCTTAATGATCATCAAATTCATATCTTCCATTTCAGAGATAAGTAGATTATGGGACAATGAGATTATATAATTTGTCCAAGATCTAGTTAGGGTATGACCTAGATTTCTCAACTCGAATCCTAGATTCTTTTCACTGAAATATAAGTAGCAAAGTAATGATATATGAATACAGAAAAGAATGTGGCTGGAGGGACATGTCAAGTTTCATAAAAGAGGTGTTATTTGATTGGGTCTTGAAAAATAAGTGCTATTCATATATGTTGGAATATCTTTATGAACAATTATACAGTGGTAGGAAAGTATGAGTTATATTTAGGAAACCCTAGAAAAAGGCCATCTGGTTACAAATGCTTCTTATGTTTGAGGTTTTCCCTGTCTTAGATGGTGTTGGTGGGAGAGAAGAAAGAACAAAGATGCCTAGAAGAGGAAGAGTAGGGTACATAGTGGGAGAATAGCCTGGGCACCATCCTTAAATAGAAGTTCTAGAAGGAGCCATCTAGCAGAGAGAGAAGATTACAAAATTGTATAATATCCGCTCCCAAAGGCATGTGATATACTAGAGATTGAACATAGAAATATCCACCTTTGGGATTATTTTCTCTTTGGAAATTCACCTTCATATTGATCACAATATTAAGATGATTTATTATTATTATTATTATTATTATTATAGCAATTGGAGTTAAGTGACTTGCCCAGGGTTATGCAGCTAGGAAGTGTTAAGTGTCTGAGGCCAGATTTTAACTCAGGTCCTCCTGATTTCAGGGCTAGTGCTCTATCCACTGCACCACCTAGTGTCCTGGAAGTATTTTTAATATAAGCCATTCTATTTGTTTTGTAATGATCTCTCAAGAATTAGAATACATTCTTGTAATATATGTACAAGTGTGGCCCATCAAAGATATCAATCACCATAAGAAATTTTGTAGACTTCAACACACACAAACACACATACACACACACACACACACAAATATTATCTCTTCCTAGAAAAAAGAAAAATCAGCCAATAAGAAGTAAACCACTACTTACAAGATATTAAATGGAAAGAGAATCTTATAAGAAAAATGGAGTTAGAAATAGAACAAACAACTTCTTAACAATTAGGGCAACTAAAGCATGGGATTGGCTGCCTCAGTAACTAATGTTTCCCATCAGTGTATGTGCCCAAGTACAGTTTGAAGTGCAACTTGGAAGAATATTGTAGATAGGTCCAACTAAATCTTCAGTTAGGAGTTAGCTCGAATGACCTGTAAAATCTTTCCAATATTATGATACCACCTAGAGGATGGGGACCAGACTTGTGATGATACAGGAATTGGTGTCAAGAATACCCAGGCGAGGAAATTCTTGCTGCCAATGGATTTCATGACCTTTTTTGAAAGTTAAAATCAGACAGTTGCCTAGAGCAATTAGAGGTTAAGTGACTTCTCCAGCATCATACAACCATTATATCAGAGATAAGACTTCCTTATTTCATGGCCAATCGTCTATTCATTATAGCAGGCTACCTCTCAGTCTGACATTTTGTAAAACGAAAAATTGCCTTAAAAAAGCACCTCCATTTCTCATCTCGCCCCTTGAGATAAGAGATGAGTATTTAGGGTATATTTCAACATTAGAGTCAAATTGGGAAAACGCTGGGGAAAAATAAGTGGAAAGAGTTTATAAAGGGATAAGGAGGGTAAAAATTTCTCCAGAATAACTTTATCCTCTTATAAAAATTTCTCCTTTTCCTGAGCTCCAGCGTTACTCACCAGCTGCCTTTTAGTGTCTACAATTGTTTCCCTTACCATTCAGATGTGAAAAATCTACAGACCTCTTCCCCTATCCCCACCTACCACTACCACCCACCACCCTTATGTCAGTCTAGAGTCCCTAAGAGCAATTTTTAAAATCCCTACACAGATTGGCTCCTGGGTCTGGGCTGAGTTCAGACAGACTTTGGCTCAGGCACTCTGTCTTCACTACACCATCTGTATTTGAGATTCCTGGGAGAGTCGGGGTCCAACAGAGGGTTTGGTCTTTGCTTCATGACTCTCACTGTGACCTCTCTGTTCCATTGCAATGAGGCATAGTAAGAACCATTGGCTGTGCTCATTTTTTGGCTTGAGTGACCAAGCCATGTCCTTGGCTCACTGGTACAACTTCCTTCCTTCTCCAGGTCTGCTTTATTTTCTTCCTTTCAAAATTTTGCTTTGCCAAATGACCAAATATAACTCTTTTTCACTTCTCCCAGAGGATGTGTTAGCTTGGAAAACTGAAAAAAAAATGGAAATCTGCAGAATACACAAGACTATCATGTCGTATAAAAAGACAACTCTATTCAGTAGAATAATTTGCACATTAAACATAAAACTCCAATTAAATATATTAGAGAATAACAACAAAGTGACCCATTAAACTATTTGAGTCTACCTTGGATCAAGATACCAGAGCCAAAATCTCATCTTTGAAAAGAATCTTAGAAATTATTAATCTAAACCCTTTCTGTTACAAATGAGAAAACAGAGACTCATAGACAAGTGACTTGTGCAAGTTGACTAAGCTAGATTATGGTAAAAGTTGGACTAAAACAGGTTTGAGGACTTCTAGACTAGTGTGCTTTTCATGGGACTTCACTATCCCCCTGAGTTTTAACTTGTAAACACAAGTAATTTATTACATTATTAAAATTTTATTACATTGTTAAATTTTATTATTATAAATATATTGTTGATAGATAATCATTTGTAATAATACATAAATCAAAGAGAACAATTAATACATTTTGTCATGAATTTTTTATTTATTGAATAATTCTATCCAGTGTCTAAGTCTTTCTAGGACAGAGGTTCTCAACCTCAGGTCCACAATTCTTAGAAGCTGGAGAAGGGAATGTTCTGAAAACTTGAATGAAAAAAAGTTTCTATTTCAACATAATTGGTTTTCTTTGAAATCTTATGTATTATATTTTATGGATTTAAAAATATATTGATGAGAATGTGGGTTTTGGAAAGATTAACAGATTTCACCAAACTGTTAAAGGAGAAGACACCCCCTCCCCACTCAGGGTTATTATTTTATTAGGTAAATACAATGATCCATTCTGACCACTGATAATGCATAAGGTTCACTGCTACTACCAGTACCATTGTAACACTCTGATTCTTAATCAAAAGACAGACAAAATAATCATATCTCCCTAAGTACCTGCCTAACTGGTTAATGGACAGTATTGAATAGGCAAACAATAGAATCATGTCAGAAGGAAAATATAGCAAACAAGTTCAGGAATTTATTCCATGAGAAGAATGCATGAAAAACCTGTTTGAAAGATAGATGATACCACAGTAAACCTTGGTTTTTCTGGTAACAGAAAATTCTGCTTTTATGAAAAGAATAAAGCTAAAAAAAACTGACTTGGAGAAATCATTGTAAAAAAGTATTATACTGAGTAAGAAGTATACCATAAGTCAGTTGGAATTCAATCCTTTCTCCTATCTCTTTCATTTGATGCTTGTAATGATGAACTTGAACTCTTATAAAATCTTGCTTAAAGTTCCTTCTGATCAAAAAAAAAATGAAAGTGACAATGGAAGTATAGAAGCTGGAAAGAATCTTGAAAATCATTCAGCCAAATCCACTCTTCTGATAAATAGAGAAACAGAGGCTCAAAGAGTTGAAAAACTTGCCTAAAATCAAATAACTAGATAGTATCAGCTGGGCCAGAATCTGACAACATTATACCACCATATATATTTTGTTGTTTTCTTAATTCCTTGAATTAATCCCTGTCTAATGATAATTTCCATAAACTTGAATATTCAATTAACCAGAATACTCCATTTCCCTATTAGTATAGATAAAGGTGAATTTGCTATACCTGGAAAAAAATGAGACTGGAGGAGGGGAAATTTTATCATCACTTAAGAGAAGCCAGATTGGTTGGTGCAAAAACAAAACAAAACAAAACAAAACAACAACAACAACAAAACAATAAATATGGAGTCAGAAGCCTTACCATTTAGTACTAATTCTGTCACAAAATACATATGTCATATCAGGCAAGGCACTTTTATGGGCCTCAGTTTCTTCATCTATAAAATGAAGGAGTTAGATGAGTTGATCTCTAGGCCCCTTCCAGTTTGCAAATTTCATTAAACACTTCAAAACAAGATAATAGATCCTGATTGAAATCAATGAATCTTTCATCCAAGAGCCAAACTACAAACCAGAGACCCTAGTGTAGTTGTTTGATTCAGTGAGTATGCTTGATAAGCTCTTTTTAAACACCACTTGGAGTATTAAATGCCAAAGCTTCATCCCTGTGCACTGCCTCATTAGTTATTAATGAAGCAACATATTTGTTCAAAATTTATGATTGTTGATTTGTTCCCATCACTGTATGAAATATTAACATAGCATTTGTACTTGCAACCATTTGCAGACATTAGATTGTGGATTTGCATATTCATGAACACTCATAAATGTTTAAGGAGACAGCATAGAAAGCATGGGAGCTGTCAGACAGCCAGTAAAAAGGCATATTTACAGCGTTAATAAGTATTTGAGTTTATAGGACAAAGCGATGAGCAACAAATTAAATGAATTTCCGGTTTGCCTGTTGCAGAGAACTAGAGGGTAAGAAAGAAAGGGGAGAAAGAGAAAGA